>AWOL01S0213707.1:0-45926 GCA_000715115.1 Nicotiana otophora
ACACAGCAGCTTGCAGTAGCAGCTTACACAACAGCTTCCTTTCTTCTATAAATAGAGGAGAATGCAGTTCATTATGTACAGAAGTTTAAATTTTGAATAATATATCAGTTTCTCTCTATACTTGTCTTTACTTTACTGTCTTTATTTTATAACAAAATGCATATTCAGATTTCAGAGAGTTTGAAGGCAAGAAAAATGCTTCGCCTCCCAATCTACGCTGACAAGCGACTGCCATTTTCTTTTTCGTGTTTCAGCAATAAATGACTTAATTCAGTAAATGCTAAAACATAGAAAATTATAAATGTAGCAGTTCATTTACAAAAATCCTTTTTGATCCCACGGCATGTAAATTATAGCATATCTGTCAAGATGTTAACAGTGGTTCCATCATCCAGAAAAGCCTCTCTTTTTTCTGTGGGACCTAATAAAAAAAGAATAAAGAAAAGAAAGAGAAAATGATTTAGAAAAGGAAAAGCAAAAGCAAAAGTAAAAGCAAAAGGAATACAAGTGGACATTAAAGGTCAAACATTGTAGGCGGACAAGGAATGCAATGTGAAGCAATTGTGAGCGCACGTGAGCAATTTGCATTTTCCAATTGCAAAAGTCAAATTTGATTGGCTATTTGAACGGAAACTCTTATTTATAGAGGCCTCGTTTATTTATTTCAATCACACCAAAAATAAGAGAGAAATATTAGAGGTGTGAGAGTAATCCACAAACTATTTTATAGTCTGTGAGAAAATAGAGTGGGAGTAATATTGTGGTGAGATATTTAAAATAAAGCGTGTTATTTCTTTTGAGTCGCAGTAGTCTTTTGACACTACAAAGTTGTAATATTATAGTGGTATTATATTGCTTCTCTTGGGTGTGGTATTTTACCCCATTAAAAGATTTGGCGTCATTGTTACTCTTTTGTGTCATTATTATTTATCGTGGATATTGTTTCTGGGCGGGATATTATTTTTTCCAACAACGTGTATCAGAGCCATGGCAAATAATAGTCCGCTGTCTTTTCATTACCTCCATCTCACAAAAGAAAATTATGAGAAATGGTGTCTACGTATGAAATCCATTCTTGGCTCTCAAGATGTGTGAGAAATCGTAGATAAAGGGTATGCAAAACTCGATAATAAGAAGCTCTGCCTCAAAGTGAAAAAGATGTTTTGGCAAAGATAAAGAAGAAGGATCAACAAGCCCTCACGCTCATCCACCAATGTTTGGATGATGCCATATTTGAGAATGTGGCAGATGCTACCACCTCAAAGGAAGCTTGAGAAATTTTACAAAATTCTGTCCAAGGAGTTGACAAGGTGGGGAAGGTAAAATTTTAAACTCTAAGGGATAACATTGAAGTTTTAAAAATGAAAGAATTCGAATGCATTTCGGATTATTTTTCAAAACTGAAGGTTGTTGTAAATCAACTAAGAAGATACGGGGAGGACATAGAAGATGTCCATGTGGTAGAAAAGATCCTTCACAATTTAATACCTAAGTTTAATTTTATGGTGTATGCTATTGAGGAGTATAAAGATTTAGACTCTATGATGGTAGAGCAATTGGAGGGTTCTTTGCAGGCCCACGAAGAAAAGGTCAAAAGATGACAAAAAGTGCCACTGGAGCAACTTCTTAAAACTCAAACATCCTTTAAGGAGTATGAAGGTAAAACAAGATATCAAGGACACGGACGAGAACGAGGCCGTGGCAGTCGTGGAAGAGGAAGAAGTAATGGTAATAATTTCAACAATGAAGTTAAAATCCATCAAACATTTAGAGGTCGTGGTCGTGAACACAGAGGAGGAAGAGGACGTGGCTACTACTAAGAAAATAATAGACAAATGTATGACAAATCAAACATTGAGTGTTATAATTGTCCTAAATTTGGCCATTACTCTTGGAAATGTCGTAGCAATGTTGAAGAAAAAGCTAACCTTATTGACAACAAGAAAGAAGAATATGACACTCAAGGAAGAAGACAAGGATGATTGCAACTCATGGTATTTGGACAATGGAGCAAGCAATCATATGTGTAGATGCAAATAGATGTTTGTGGAGATCAATAAAATGGTGAGAGGTAATGTGTCCTTTGGAGATACCTCAAATATTCAAATCGAAGGGATATGTACGATTCTAATCTCCTATAAAAATGGTGACCACAAGTTAATTCAAGATGTTTATTATGTCCCAAAATTAAAAAGTAATATTTTGAGTTTGGGCCAACATCTTGAAAGAAATATGACATCCACGTGAAAATATTCATCTTTGGCTTAGAGATTCAAGTAGAATTCTAATTGATAAAGTGCATATGGCAAAGAATAGATTATTTTCTCTGAATCTTAACACAATTGATGTAAAGTATTTGAAGGCTAATGTGCAAGATGAATCATGGTGTTGGCACATGAGACTTGGGCACTTGAACTTTGAAGCGCTCAAAACAATGGGAGAAAAGAACATGGTGCATGGGATACCATCAATCAACCATCCAATCAATTGTGTGAAGCTTATCTTCTTGTAAAACATGCAAGGAGGAATTTTCCAAAGGAGGCCATATCAAGATCAACCAAGCCGCTCCAATATATTCACACTGAAGTGTGTGGACCAATCAATCCACCTTCCTTTGGCAAAAGTAAATACTTTTTGCTCTTTATTGATGACTTTAGTAGAAAGACTTGGGTTTATTTCTTGAACCAAAAAGCTGAAGCTTTTGCTGCTTTTAAAAATTTTAAAGTACTTGTGAAAAAAGAAAGTGGCTATGAAATAAAAGCTTTAAGGTCCGATAGAGGAGGCGAATTCCCTTCAAAAGAATTTAATGACTTCTGTCAGTCTCATAGAATTCGTCATCCTCTAACGGTACCTTATTCACCCCAACAAAATAAAGTTACAGAAAGAAAGAATCAAACGATTTTTAATATGGCTAGATGTATGTTGAAAGCTAATAGTATGCCTAAGTAATTTTGGGCCGAAGCTATTTCTTGTGTAGTTTATTTGAACAACAGGTCTCCAACAAGGAATGTTAGATATCAAACCCCTCAAGAAGCATAGAGTGGAAGATAGCCAAGTATCAAGGATTTGAAAATCTTTGGGAGCATAGCCTATGCTCATGTGCCACATCAAGGAAAAGCGAAGCTTGACGATCGAAGTGTCAAGCATATGGTTGTTGGCTATGATACGAGGTTAAAATTCTACAAGCTATACAACCCAAGTAGCGACAAGGTGGTGGTGAGTCGTGATGTTGAATTTGATGAAGAATAGGCATGGAATTGAGAAGCTCGGGAAGAAACTTCATATGATTTGCTTCCATACATTGGTGATGAAGAACAACTAGAGACCATGGAACCTGTGCAGGATACAACTCCACCTTCTTCTCCAACCAATGTTGCATCTCCTTCTTCTCAACAAAGTTCAAATGAACAACCGCAAAGGATGAGGAGTATTCAAGAGCTCTATGATGACACAGAAGAAGTTACTGATTTTGATTTTTATATTATCTCTTTGCTGATAATGAAACAATGAACTTTAATGAAGCTATTACAGACAAAAGGTGGAGGCAAGCCATGGAGGAAGAGATCGAGTCAATAGAGAAGAACAACACTTGGGAGTTAACAACTCTTTCCAAGGGTCATCGAGCAATTGGAGTTAAATGGGTACACAAGACAAAGAAGAATGCTGATGGAGATGTGGAGAGATACAAGGCACGACTTGTGGCTAAAGGCTACAAGCAAAGACAAGGCATTGACTATGAAGAAGTCTATGCACCTGTTGCCCGCATGGAGATGATTCATTTGCTGATCTCTTTGGCGGCGCAAATGAAGTGGAAGATCCATCAACTAGACGTCAAGTCAGCCTTCTTGAATGGCTATCTTGAAGAAGAAGTCTATGTTGAACAACCATTGGGCTTCATGGTAAAAAACTATGAAGATAAAGTGTTGAAGTTGAACAAAGCTTTATATAGGTTGAAGCAAGCCCCACGGGCATGGAATAGTTGCATCGACAAGTATTTTCAAGAAAATGAGTCTACTCGTTGTCTCCATGAATATGCTCTTTACCTTAAAGTTCATACTAATGGAGATATCTTGCTTATTTGTCTTTATGTTGATGATCGTATTTTCACGGGTAATAACCCAAGTTTGTTTGAAGCTTTTAAGAAAGATATGTCCCGTAAGTTTGAGATAACGGACGTAGGGCTCATGTCATACTACTTGGGCCTAGAAGTGAAGCAGATAGAGGATGAAATTTTTATCTTTGAAAAAAGCTATACAAAAGAGATATTGAAGAAGTTCAACATGCTCGATTGCAACCCCGTGAACATACCGATAGAGAATGAGACAAAATTGTCCAAGTTTGATGAAGGATAAAAAGTGGATCCCACATTTTTCAAAAGTCCTGTGGGAAGTTTGATGTACTTGACTTGTATCAGGCCAGATATAATTTTTGTAGTTGGAGTAGTAAGCCGCTTCATGGAAGCTCCTACCTCCCCTCATTTGAAAGTCGCTAGAATAATTCTTCGCTACCTAAAAGGTACGATTGACTTTGGGCTATTTTATTCTTCTTCTAGTGATTTCAACCTCTTATGGGATATTGTTATCGTGATTATGCGGGAGATATTGATGATAGAAAAAGCACATTTGGCTTTGTGTTTTTCTTGGGTGATTCTGTTATTTCTTGGAGTTCAAAAAAATAGTCCATAATTACTCTCTCGACTTGTGAAGCCGAATATGTAGCAGCAACATCATGTATCTGTCATGATATTTGGCTAAGAAGATTATTGAAGGAGCTCAATTTGCCACAAATTGAAGCTACGTTGATTTGTATTGACAACAAATTCGCACAGGCACTTACAAAGAATCTGGTGTATCATGATTGAAGCAACCATATCGATACAAGGTATCACTTCATCAGAGATTGCATTGCCAAGAAGGAAGTCGAGCTCAAATATGTGAAGTCTCATGATCAAGTTGTAGATATTTTTACAAAACCTCTCAAGTTTGAAGATTTCACGAGATTGAGATCAAATCTTAGAATGAAGAAGAAAAATCAAAATTAAGGGAAAAATTTGTGGGACCTATTTAAATAAAAAAGGAATAAATAAAAGAAAAAGAAAATAGTTTAGAAAAGGAAATTCAAAAGCAAAAGCAAAAGGAATGCTAGTTGAAATTAAAGGTCAAGCATTGTAGGCAAACAAGGAATGCAATGTCAAGCAATTATGGGCGCCTGAGACCAATTTGCATTTTGCCATTGCAAAAGTCAAATTTTTATTGGCTATTTGGACGACAACTCTTACTATAAATATATGACTCATTTCTTCATTTCAATCGCACCAAAAATAAGAAAGAAGTATTAGAGCTGTGAGAGTAATCCACAGACTATTTTATAGTATGTGAGAAAATAGAGTGGGAGTAATATTGTGGTGAGATATTTAAAATAAAGAGTGTTATTTCTTTTGAGTCGTAGCAGTATTTTGACATTGCAAAGTTGTAATATTATAGTAGTATTATATTGCTCCTCTCGGGTATTAAATTTTACTCCGTTAAAAGATATGGTTTTATTGTTACTCTCTTGTGTCATTATTATTTATCGTGGATATTATTCCTGGGTGGGATATTATTTTTTCCAACATGTTCAACTGAGAGGTTATTCAAATATAGTTAAAAATCTCTTTATGTCTTCTACCAACTTACCTTCATTATCTTGTTTGTAAAAATATTTGCAAGTAAAACAACTGCATCTCTATGTTGACTTTTTGGCTTGGACATACAGGTTTCGGTGGTAAGTGTGCTCATAGAACAAAGGTAATTCAAATTTTATTCAAGAGATGAATATTAGCTGAAAGATAATAATTTTTCTCATTTACGAGTATGGTCTTGATGGTTTTTCTCATGGAAGGTGGCTTTATTTATGACTCAATTTGAAACTAATATAAAAAAGTCATGGACAAATCCTTAGATTTCAATTATCTAAGTCTCTTGAATGATTAGTTAAAGTTTCAAACAGTTAGTATGACACTGGCTTATTAGCTAAAGAATAAAAATAAAACTAAAAACTGAATTTAATCAAAAAATTTTAACAACTCTAAAAGTCAAGATAGACCTTTTAAAGTCAGTTTCTGGAAAGCTATAAGATGAGAATTCGTTGGATAAAGATCTGATGCAGGAGGCAGAGGAATTTAAAAAATAAAAATTGAAGAATCTTATAGAGTTGTAGTAGAATCTGAAAGTACAAGAGGGGGTGAATTGTAGCCAATTAAAATCATGGTTGAATAAGTGTGAGTTTAGTCGACTAGGTTTTGCACAGTGAACAATTTCAGTAGGAATGAAATAAACAAACGGAAAGGTAAAGAAGGCACAACAGTTTTTATACTGGTTCAGTACCGGTATGGTACCTACGTCCAGTTCCCTTGGGTCATAAAGGTTCTCTTAGATCTTTGATAAAGGATTACAATAGTGATGGTTTTAGTACGTTCACCATCAACGATATTCAACAACAGTATTTTTGTAATGTTGACACAACTCTCTTTTTGTGCTCTAACTCTTCCTATCTTTTGTGACACTTGTAGACTCAAGAATACAGTGTTTGTACTAAGAACTAGAAAGGCTTAGAAAATAGTTTGTATAGTTGCATGAATCTTCTTCTTGAGATTGCCCGTCTTCTTATAGGAGAGTTTGAATAGCCGTTGCAGATTGATCTTGGATTGAGGCACAGAATCCTCTAAGAGATTTGATCCAAGGGGTGCCTCTAAATCATGCACGTGAGATAGGCTGGATTCGTTTACGTCCTTCCCCTTTCATATCCAAATTTCAGGGAGTGATTTGTGGCTTTGATTTGGTGGATCAATATTCTAATTCTAATTTTGTCCTTGAAGTATGGCCTGATATTCTCTAGAAGCTACACTTGATTTGTTTCCTTGTTGAGATAGCCCCGATATCCTTTGATTGAGACTAAAGCATCTAGACTGATTTTGTTTCCTTTTTGATGGCTTTGACTTCCTTTGATTTATCATTGTTCATGTTGCCTTTAATCTTGTTTCCATTATGATATCCTTGCCTTTGAACTTCCTTTGAAGTAGTGCTACTTCCTGATTTCCTGCAATCAAATAGATACGATTAGATTTGTACTATTGTCATTATTGAAACTTAGATGTAACAATCTCCCCGTTTTTGATAATGACAATCAAGAGAGAGTAAACAGAGTATACTTCCCTTTAATAGCTTGAGATGCCTGACCCCCCTGAGTTTTTACTTAGATTTGCATATCACTGCTCCCCTTGAGTTGTTGCTTTGGTTTACTCTTTAGATTTTTCTCCCCCTTTAACATCAATCCAAAAGAAAAAAAAATACAGACAAAACATATACAATAGAGTAGATAATAGGCAGATAATAGACAGACTAGTTAGGGTAGCAGAGGTTATGCCTTCAGCAGAGGCATAGAGTGATGGTTCTTACAGACCAACACAAAAAAAAAAGTCACAAAATAAAAGCAAAAAATTGTTTTTAACACACATGCACTGCTTTAGTTTCTCCCTAGAAAGTACTTCAGGGTATTGATCACTTTGGTGTAGAAGGAGTCATAGGAAGTTTCAACTTCTCTGGTGATTTTGTCCATCTTTTCTGTCATGGAGTTGAATGCCCTGATCCCTTGCTTCCTCGTGGCTCCAATGACCATCCTGAGCTTAGCCACATCTATACCTATTTCCTTGGCAACTTCACGGATTTTGTCCGCCTGTTCTTTCATTGCAATGAGAAGGATTTGTACCCCATCTAGATTTTGCTGAATCTCCTGTAGGTTGTTAGTGGCAGTCGACTGAGTCTCCATTGGTTCAGTCGGTGCTTCAACCTGTAGTGGAGCACTTTCAACTTTGGCACGCCTGACCCATCCGTCGTCACTTAAGGTGTAACCCATCACAGCAAATGCAGTCTTATCATAGGTACTGGTAATGTACTTGGGTGAGAAAGGTGCCAAATCAACCTTCATAACTTCAAGAATGTGTGAGATGAGCAAACCATAGGGTAGACAAGCAGCAGAAAAGGATATATCCCTGATACTTTCAAGCATATATTGATGAATCCACACAAACTAATCAAGTCTTTTATTGTTCACAAGCCAGTAAAGAACAAAAATATCTCTAGTAGTCAAAGTATTGAGGGACCCAGTTCTAGAAAGTAAAGTGGTGGGTATCATGTGGGCTAAAACTCGATGTTCAAACTTGAGATTGTTAGGACCAATATTAGGGGGTTATCCGACAGAAAAGCTTTTGCCTCTTCTAAGGAAACTTCAAAATCTTTTGACCAGGAATTTTGCACAAAAACACCATACCCATGGAACTTAGCAGAAAATATTTTATCAAATTAATAAGAGTCAAGAACAGTTCGAGTGCCTAAAACCATGGATTCCAAGTCATCTTTTTCATTAACAAACAGATTGTCATAGAACATTCTCACATGCTCTTCATACACGGAATTTCCAATAGTATCAAACATAGAAGAAAGACGTTGAAAGTCAAAAATAGCAATCACATCACAATGCATACTTTTTATAAGAGAAAGACTTACAGAGCGTCCATAAGCCATAGATTTTGATTTATAAGACTCAAACCTTGATTTCTCATTTTGTCCATAAAAGTTTAGTTTATCCTTTGGCCCAAAATCCGTGCTTTCCACTTTCCCTTTCTTGCATGTAGGCTTTTTGGGGGTTTCCTCCATAGTCCTCTTTCCTGCCTTTTTCTGGATAATAGGTAGATCCTTCGATGATTCACGGCTTTCATTGTCAGGTATAAGAAAGTCTGAGTCAAGGTGATGATTCCAGGTCTTGTTCGGGGTTGTGGGTTTTCTGAAATCGTCTGCTTCGTCTGGTGACAATGCAAAATGAGAGGTTTCTTTTTACCATGGTAAGGAAATTTTGTTAGAGGATATGAAGAATGAGAGGGAGAGGAGGGTTCTTATCTAGGCGCTTGGAAGGTTGAAGAGTTGCCTCGGTTAAGGAAAGGCCAGGTTCAGAAGGAAGTGACACTTATGAGGAGTTTCTTCGGCGGCATCGATAGAAGTGTAATAATTACACTCACATAAAAATTAAAACACTTCATCAATTAAGCAAACTTAAGTAAGTAAGTAAAATATATTATACAGATACGAAAGATTTTTTACAAAATAGGCATAATGCCAATCTTTTTACACAGTAAACAAAATCTTTCTTCTAAAAGAGGTTTTGTAAAAATGTCAGCAAGTTGAGATTCAGTATTAATAAATTCTAATACAATATCACCTTTTGCAACATGATCACGGATAAAATAATGCTTAATTTCTATATGCTTTGACCTAGAGTGATGCACAATATTTTTTGACAGACATATAGCACTAGTATTATCAAAAAATATAGGACTAGAGGTAAGAGATAAATCATAATCGAGAAGTTGATGTATGATCCAAAGAACTTTTGTACAGCAACTTCCAACAGCTAAATATTATGCTTCAGTAGTTGACAAAGCAATATAATTTTGTTTCTTGCTATGCCAGGAAATTAGAGCATTTCCCAACAGTTGGCATGTGCCACTAGTACTTTTCTTATCAATCTTATCACCTATAAAATCTGCATCTGAAAAACCTTTTAACACAAAATTGTTAGAGTGAGCATACCATAATCCTAATTCAGAGGTCCCAATAAGATATCTAATAATGCATTTAACTGCAGTAAGATGGGATTATTTTGGACCCGACTGAAACCTTGCACATTTACACACATTGAACATTATATCTAGTCGACTAGCAGTGAGATATAATAAAGATCCAATCATTCCTCTATACATCGTTTCATCCACACTTTTTCCATTATTATCTTCTTCAAGCGTAGTTGTTGGACACATTGGAGTTCCAATGGACTTTGCATTCTCCATGCCAAACTTCTTTATAAGTTCCCTGGTGTACTTGGTTTGGCTGATAAATATTCCTTTGGGAGACTGTTTGATTTGCAGTCCAAGAAAGAATGTTAGCTCTCCCATGATGCTCATTTCGAATTCTCCTTTCATAGCATGAGTGAATTATTCACATAGTATAGAGTTAGGACTTCCAAAAATAATATCGTCAACATAAATTTTAGTAATAAGATTACCTAAATTTGAGTGCTTAATAAACAAGGTTGTGTCGATATTACCTCGTTTGAAACCTTGATTTAGAATAAAAGAGCTTAATCTTTCATACCAGGCTCGGGAGCTTGCTTGAGTCCATATAGATCTTTAGACAGCTTGAATACATAATTTGGGAAGCTGTCACTTACAAATCCAGGAGGTTGCTTCACGTATACTTCTTCAGAAATGTATCCATTTAGAAAGGCACTTCTTACATCCATTTGAAAGAGTTTGCATCCTTTATGAGAAACAAAAGCAAGTAGTATTCGAATAGATTCCAATCTTGCTACAGGTGCAAAAGTTTCATCGTAGTTGAGTCTCTCTTGCTGAGAGTAACCTTGAGCAACTAGCCTTGCTTTGTTACGAACCACTTGACCGGATTCATTCAACTTATTTCTGAAGACCCATTTAGTTCCTACAATGGAAGCATTTGATGGTTTTGGAACCAATTCCCACACTTTATTTCATTCAAATTGATCAAGTTCTTCTTTCATTGCTTTGATCCAATAGCCATCTTAAAGGGCTTCATCCACCTTCTTTGGCTCAAATTGTGATATTAAGGCTACGTGAGAGTTGAACTTCTGAGATCTTCTAGTAGTGATACCCTCTTGTGGATTTCCAATGATGAATTTGTGAGGATATCTTGGTTCACTTTTCCATTCATTTGGAACGTTTGTGATTTGCTCATTTTCCCTAGTGGTTGACTGTTCTACAGAAAAAGATTCTTGAATTTCAATGTGCTCCTCAGTTGACTAATTCTGCTGACTGGTCGACTCTTCTTGACTGTCTTTTCCTACAACAACAGACTTTGGGACAATAGAAATTTCCTCATCTTCAGGAAGTTTTTCATTCTTTGAGCGAGGTTTAGTATCCACAAAAACAACATAAATTGATTCTTCAATGCATAAAATTCTTTTATTGTCCTTTCCATTATTGTGGATGAAGCATTTGCATCCAAATGGGTGGAAGTAACTGATGTTGGGTTTCTTACCATTCCATAGCTCATATGGAGTCTTTTTAAGAATGGGTCGAATCAGACATCTGTTAATAATATGACATGCTGTGCTCACAGCTTCTGCCCAGAAGTGGTGGGGTAGATAGTTTTCCACAATCATAGTTTTTGCCATGTCCTGCAACTTTCTATTTATACGTTCTACCACTCTAATCTGTTGAGGCGATCTTGGTGAAGAGAAGTTATGAGAGATTCCTTGATCATTGTAGAAGTTTTCAAATGCTCTGCTTTCAAACTCTCTTCCATGGTCACTTCTGATAGTGGAAATGTAGTATCCTTTTTCACGTTGAACCTTCTTACAGAAAACTTCAAAATTCATTAAAGCTTCATCTTTATGACTTAGAAAAATAACCCAAGTTAAATGAGAAAAATCATCTACAATAACAAAAGCATATTTTCTACTACCAATACTAGCAGTTCTAGTTGGACCAAACAAATCCATATGCAAGAGTTGAAGAGGTTTAGTACTCGAGACAATGTTTTTGATTTTGAAAGATGAACGAGTTTGTTTTCCTAATTGACATGCATCACAAATATGATCTTTTGAGAAATCTAGTTTTGGAAGACCAATGACAAGATCGTGTTTGGAAAGTTTTTGAATAGTATGCATGCTAGCATGGCCAAGCTTTCTATGCCATACCCATGGATCATCAATCATAGATGCTAGACAAATTTGATTACCAAGACTATCTACATTACTGATAGTATAGACATTCCTGTCTCTATTACTAGAAAGAATAATTTTACCTGATTCGTCTTCTATAAAACAAACCATGTTTCTTAAAACGAACCTCATAGTCTTTGTCACATAGTTGACTTATACTGAAAAGATTGTAACCAAGTTCATCAACCAGGTATAATTCATCTACATCACATGTTGAGCTGACGGGAATATTTCCAACTCCAATTACGTTTCCTTTTGATTTATCTCCAAAAGTAAATGTTCTTCCATCTAGTTTGGTGACCATTTTGAATAATTGTTTGTCACTAGTCATATGTATGGAACACGTGTTGTCGAGATACCATTTTTCTTTTCAATTATTCTTGCGGTGTTCTGCAAAAAAACAGATTACTTGTTTTTAGATACCCAAGCTTGCTTGGGTCCTGAATGGTTAGATTTCTGAGTATTAGCTTGACTAGAAGATTTAGGTCGCCAGACCCATCTCCTGTTGTCCTTGAACCTGCAATGGTTAGAAGTGTTCCCAAGTTTTTCGCAATAAAAGCAAGAATGATTATTGGGATTTTCAGAGCCTCTTTCTACTCTGATTCTATTCCTGCATTGGTTAGTGTTGTGATCATTTTTGCCACAATAAACGCATGAAGTAGGATTTCTAGTTATAATCGAAGATGTATGATGAGTAATCTGATTTGATTTGATAGAACTATGACTGGTGGATTTTCGCAATCCATTCAGTTGAAGTTGAAATTCAATAACTTCATCTTGAAGCATATCACGCTCAATTTCATAAACTTCCAACTTCAAGGCCTAGTCTTTCTTTTCGCTTTTGATTTTTATGAGTTCATTTAGAACTCTCTCAATATCTGCAAGAGAAATATCAATAAATTCTTGGAGTTCATAACAATTAGGACATGTAGGAAGACGTACCTCACTAGTTCCTTCGTCTGCCATAAGACCAAGTTTACCTGAGTTATCTTCCTCATATGTTCCTTCGTCTCCCATCAACCCAAGTTCACTTGAGTCCTCATTGTTGTCTTCTTTTATGGCCATGAAATATATATTTGCAATTTTTTCATGGTCAGATTCTTCTTCATCACTCCAGGCTCCAAAGGACTTTTTCTTTTGAAAGTTCCTGCTAAGTTTCCTCTTCAGTTCAGGGCATTCAGCTTGAATGTGTCCATGTTTTCCACATTTATAGCATCTTCCATCATTTTTATCATTATCATTATTCGTCATTCCTTTTCTGAAGTTTGATTTACCTCTCCTGCTATTTCTATTTTTCCTCATCATGCTTGTTACAACTTGAGAGAGCATGGCTATGTTTTCATCCTGTTCTCCTCCTTCCTCTTCCTCTTCATTTTTGGGTTCAGCCACAGTCACTTTGAATGCAACTATTTTCGTGTTTTTTTGTTGAATCTGCCTGTCCAAGTGAGTTTTCTCGAAGGAAATTACATCACCTCTAAGTTCATCATAGGACATCTTGTCAAGATCCTGACATTCCAGAGAAATAACTTTGGGTTGCCAAATCGTGGGAAGACTTCTTAGGATTTTTTTGACCCGTTCTTCGCTTTTGATTGGTCTACCAAATTACTTTAAATCTCCAAGTATTTTGATGAATCTGGAGAACATTTCCTCTACTGATTCTCCATCCTTCATTTGAAATAATTCATAGTCCCGAACAGGAAGATTGATCCTTGTTTCTTTCACTTTGTTAGTTCCTTCATACGTGACCTCTAATTTATCCTACATTTCCTTAGCAGTTTCACAGCTTGAATATTTTCATATTCTTCTCCATTGATAGCATTATACAATAGATATTTTGCTTTGGCATTCACTGTTATGACGACTGATTGTTCATCAGTGTAGTCATCTAAGTCAAGTGGATCAGTTGATACTATGATAAAAGATTGTAATAGTGATGGTTTTAGTACGTTCACCATCAACTATATTCAGCAACAGTGATTTTTGTAATATTGACACAACTCTCTTTTTGTGTTCTAACTCTTCCTATATTTTATGACACTTATAGACTCAAGAATACAGTGTTTGTACTAAGAACTAGAGAGGTTTAGAAAACAGTTTGTGTAGTTGTGTGAATCTTCTTCTTGAGATTGCCCGTCTTCTTATAGGAGAGTTTGAATAGCCGTTGCAGATTGATCTTTGATTGAGGCACCGAATCCTCTAAGAGATTTGACCCAAGTGGTACCTCCGAATCCTGCAGGTGAGATGGACTGGATTCGTTTACGTCCTTCTCCTTTCATATCCAAATTTCTAGGAGTGATTGTGGATTCGATTTGGTTGATCAATCTTATGATTCTAATTTAGTCCTTGAAGTATGGCCTGATTTTCTCTAGCAGCTGCACTTGATATGTTTTCTTGTTGAGACAACCTCGATATCCTTTGATTGAAACTAGAGCGTCTGGACTGATTTTATTTCGTTTTTGATGGTTTTGACTTCCTTTGATTTAGCATTGTTCATGTTGTCTTTGATCTTGTTTCCATTCTAATATCCTTGCCTTTGAACTTCCCTTAAAGTAGTGCTACTTTCTGATTTCCTGCAATCAAATAGATATGATTAGATTTACACTGTTGTTATCATTAAAACTTAGATGTAACAGAACCTGCAGTATTCTTATGTCCTTATTTGCACATGTAGTAAACAAAAGTTTCAAACCTAGATACAAATCTTTTTGTTATGATTTTCTATTTTAATGGGGAGAGGTGTTTCAATGCGCTTCTATATGTCCTCATACAATAGTATTTGTCAGTGTAGTCTTCTTATTAATGTATATGTGTTGCAATAAATCTTCCAGAGGAATCAACCCTGGAATTGATTAGAAAAAGGCCTTATATAGCTGATTTGTTACATAAAAATGATGCAAAATGATGATACTAGAGAGCATTGTTACCTATATATCCAGTTCACGGGGATACCACAATAGAGCTAGAAATCGCTGAATGGTTTAAAGATCAGCTCTTGTTTTTCTTTTTTCTCCCTCTTTTGTTTTGGAGGGATCTTAGGGTATGGTAACCAACATTCTTTATAGAAAAATATTTTCAAACTGCTCTTTTATAAGAAGGTGAAAAAGAGATTTGAAGCTGAAAGCTGTAGCAGAAAATGGCTATAAACCAAGAATTCTGTAGTTTTCTTTTTACAAAACATTGCTGGTTGAGATGATACATAGATGTTTAAACATGTTTCATCCATAATATTTTATGTATAAATTAGCAATTGATTCACGGACTGAGTTGGATTGTGTAATGACCTGGGCGACCTTTTTGTGTATTTGAGCTCTGTTTCTCCTTTTGAAGCTTCCCGTATGTGTATTTATAGTTATATGACTTGCGGGGATAGTTGATTTGGTTTCAGGGAGGTTTTGAATTGAATTGGAATACTTATTTCCTAGTTTGGAAGCTTAAGTTGGAAGCGTTGACAAGGTTTGACTTTTGTAAAAAATGACTCCATAATGGTATTTTGATAGTTCCAATAGGTTAAAATGGTAATTTTGGACTTGGAGGTATGCCTGAAATCAAATTTGGAGGTTCCTAGGATGAATTGGCTCTTCTGCCAAAAATTAGCAATTTAAAGGTTTAGAAATTTCATAAGTTTGACCATGGATTGACTTTGTTGCTATCAGGTTCGGATTATAATTTTGGGATATGGAATAGGTCCGTTTTGTTATTTGAGATGTGTGTACAAATTTTGGTGTCATTCTGAGTTGGTTTGATAGGAATCAGATGCTTGGTTGTGATTTTAGAACTTCTTGAGTTTCATAGTTTGCATGATGCGTTTTGGTGTTCGATTCATGGTTTTATATATTATTTTGGTGTATTGAGCTCTTGAGCGAGTTTGAATGATGTTTCTATACTTGTGTGGATGTTTAGTGTGGAGCCCCTGGGGCTCAGAGGAGATTCGAACGTGTTTCAGAGTGTTTTGAGTTGAGATCATATTGTTGCTGGTGCTGCAGGTCTTGAAAATACGAAGACCAGTTTTCATTTGCAAGGTATTAACTGCAATTGCGAAGGTGGACAGGGGTGACAGGCTTCACATTTGCGAAGCCAGTCTCATAATTGCGATGGAAGAACTGGGCATGGGCTGGCCGCATTTGCGATCTTTTGGTCGCTTTTGCAGCACTTGTTTCACATTTGCAACATTCTATGGGCTGCTCAAACTTTGCATTTGCGATACCTGTGTCGTATTCTGCAGGTGGTTTATAGATGGGATGTCAGGACTTAGTCTCAGTTTATCACATTTTGAGCCCTAAACTTGGTGGAGGCAATTTTTGTAGGGGATTTTAACACATAGCTATTGGGTAAGTGATTTTCACTCAATATTGATATTATAACTTGATTTCTTATGAATATTAACGTCAAAATCATAAAATTTTAAGGGATTTTTTCGAAATTATTTACTATAGTTTGAAAAATAAAAATTTGAGATTTGAGAGTCGATTTGGACTCGGTTTTGAAAATTAATCATATATTTGGACTCGTGGAGTTATTGGTAGTCGAAATCTACCCGTTTTTCTCGAGTTTTGATCGGTCGGACCCAAGGTTGGTTGACTTTTGTTGACTTTTTGGAGACTAGGTAAAGATTGGGCCTTTATTGTTTGGAATTATTTCCTTTAGCATTGTTTGATATTATTGAGTCGATTTTGATAGACTTGAGCCGAGCGGAGGTGAATTTTAAAAGAAAAGCATTTTTGGAGTATTGAATTAGCTTGTTTGAGGTAGGTATATTGCCTAACCTTTTGTATGGGGAATACCCCTGGGAATTGATTTACATTGCATAATTGTGTTATGTGAAACTATGTGTACACGAGGTGACGAGTGTGTACACGTGCGTATGTGTGGTTTATGACCAGATTAGATCGTAGGCTATTAATATACCTTAATTTAAGGTTGTTTTCTCAATGAAACATTCTTAATCTCTTTATGTCACAACCCAAAATCGCAGCCTATCGTGATGGTGCCTAACACACTTTCTAGACAAGCCGACAATCACATAACAACTAAACATCTAAATAAACATGTTAAAATAAACTCAACAGTGAAAATCTCATAAATATCTGATACAAATAAGTGAAATACTACTAAAACCACCCCAAAATCAGGTGTCAACGAGTACATGAGCACTACTAAGTATCAACATAAACCAAAAACGCTAGTACAACTGTCTGAGTAATAGAACAGTACTGAAGAAAATAAAATGAAAGAGAGTCAAGGTCTGTGGACGTCATAAATACTACCTTGAAGTCTCCAAGCAGGTACTAGCACAGATCTAGCAATCACCATGTCCATATGTACCTGGATCTGTACATAAAGTGCAGAGTGTAGTATGAGTACAACTGACCCCATGTACAATAAGTAACAGAACTAACCTTGGGCTGAAAGCAGTGACGAGATCAGAAGAAGATAATAAGAGTCCAACATAATGACAAAACAGATTAAATGATGACAGAAACAATAAACAACTCAGAGAAAATATCATAATAAGCTCGTTCATGTTAAAGATATTTAGACATGCTTTCAAGTTCAACAATTAATGCCAACATTGATAGGAACATGTTAATTACAGCTATCATGAGGAACGGTACATCTCTATGCCTACATGTCAAATATGCATGTCAATGAATGATTTCACGGTGATATCCCCGAGTACTCACACTCTCAGACAATACTCAATCTGTCTGCCAAATGTCCACACAACCACTCAGCACTGTACGGGTGCTTGGTATCAATGCCCCTCATCAAAGCACGTGTATGTATATTTTTGTGCCTGCGCTCACTGCTGGTATGTCAGACTCCGGAGGGGCAGATCTTGTCCAAGCGCTACTATAAAGCCTATAAGGCCTGTTGCGGTGTGCAACCCAATCCACATAATAGTCATAATACCAATATGGCCTGCAGTCCGTTCCACAATAACTGTAATGACCCGACCGATCATTTTTACCTTTAGCATTCCATTTGGTGGTGTAAGGTCTTGATAAGCTTCGTATTATATATTAGGACTTGCGTGCATGGACGGTTTTGATTTCCGGGCGATTCGGGATTGATTTAGAAGAATAATTCTTGTTTTAGAAGCTTATGTGGTAATAGTTGACCGGAGTTTTACTTTTATATGGACGACTCTGAAATGGTATTTTGATAATCCCAATATCTTTGTATGTGGATTTGGACTTAGGCGTATGTTCGGATTTGGATTTAAAGGTCCGTAGGTTGATTTGATGCATTTTGGCAAAAGTTGGAAAGTTGATAGTTTGGAAGGTTGAGAGATTTGACCGGGTGTTGACTTTATTGATATTGGGTTCGAATTGTGATTCTGGGAGTTGGTATAGATCCGTTGTCTTATTTAGGACTTGCATACAAAATTTGAGCTCATTCGGAACTGGTTTGATATGTTTCAGCATTAGATTTTAAAGTTGGAAGTTCATTAGGCTTGAAGTGATGTGCAATTTGTGGTTTTGGTGTTGTTTAACGTGATTTGAGGCTTCAAGAGAGTTCGTGTTATGTTTCTAGATTGGTTGGTATGATTGGACGGAGTCTCGGGGGCCTCGGGTGTGTTTCAAATGGGCTACGGGCCATTTCTGCATGTTTTAGAGTTGTTGTTTTTCTGGTGTGTCTGTTGTTCTTCGTGATCGTGAAGATGAAGCTGCGATCGTGAAGTGATTCTGGAAGCTCAGTGATTTTGCTCATCGCAGATGAGACTGTGGGCATGCAATCGTGCAGGTTGAGCTAGTTGTTGTCTGCATTCGCATTATAGCATCTGCTTTCGCGTAGGGAAGCTGGGGGCTGGTGGAATGTTACTCATTGTATTCGCGAGATTTGGGATGCTTTTGCGAAGTTGTACCTCATTGTTCATCGCGTTCGTGAGGTATGTGCCGCGAATGCGAAGCTTGTTTTCTCTGGGTAGTAATTTTATGCTTCGCGATTGCAAAGGTTGTTACGCGGTCGCGAAGAGGAACACCTGGACAGAATATAAAAGTACTCTATTTCGAGGGTTTTGTTATTTTATCCCTTTTTGAATTAGAGAGCTCGAATTTGGGCGAATTTGGAGGGGATTTTCACGTGTTGGATTGCGGTAAGTATTCTTGACCCAGATTTGATTATATTTCATTATTTCATCTTTGTTTTTATCATTAAGTTAGTGATTTGAATTGAATAAATTGGGGATTTTTGTAAAACACTTTATAAAATGTTAAATGATGATTTGAAGGTTGATTTGATGTTCTAATTGGATAATTTAGGTATGGTATGATACTTTTCGGAATGGGTGTTCAGATTTTGTGAGTTTTGTCGGGTTCCGAGGTGCAGTCCCGGGGTTGACTTTTTGGTTTTCATTAAGGATCGAAGCTTTATAATCCGGAATTGTTTCCTATGGCTTTAAATTTATGAAATTAAGTTATTTTGGCTAGATTCGAGCCGTCTGGAGGTTGTTTCACATGAGAAGGTCATTTTAGATTATTGGTTTAGCTTATTTAAGGTAAGTATTTTTCCCAAGTTTGTGTAGGGGAACTACCCCTTAGGATTTGGGTTGATTGTATTATTTGAATTATGTGAAAGACGTGTACGTGAGGTGACGAGTGCATACTCGGGTTTATATATAGAAATTTACTGGTTTAGACTCTTAGGCTTCTTTCATGTAATTATTTGAAGTTGTTAGCACGTGTTATATATTTTATTTGTCAAGTTTACTCTCACGTGCTTTATTTGAAGTTGTTAGTACATGTCATATCTTTTTCTCGTCAAGTTTACTCTTATATGCCTTATTTGAAGTTGTTACCTCTTTATTTGTAATGTGACCTCCTTTTATTGTTGAGTTATTCCTAATTGAAATTGTTGTTACATGATATCCTTCAATTGTCAGGTTATTCTCATGCATTTAGACGAAATTTCTAGTTCATGCCATCTCTTTCACTGTTAGCTTATGTCATACACTAGAATTCAAAGTTAAATACCTTCATCATTGAGTTTACTCTTAACCAATAAATTAATGTTGAAGTTATTGAAAGTCATTAACCTGTTTTAGTTGAAGTTATTGTTTAATAGGGCATTGTTCATGGTTGAGTTACTTTCCCCGTTCATTTTATTGCTATTGAGATATTGTACACCTCGTGCTTGAGTCGTGGGCTATGTGTTGTGGTGATATTGGTATTGTTGTTGTTAAGAGGTTGTGGCCTATGGGCACTTGTGGTACGAGTTAATATGTCGTGTTGTTGTGATGTTAGCACATGTGAATTTGTTGTGTGGATTGATTGTCGTTATGCGGAGTATAAGGGTGGCATCTCACTATTGATAATTGTGCAAAGTGATACTCATGGCTAATGATATTGTCAGGGTGGAGTGATACGGGTAGCTATCGGAATGATATAGGTGGCTATTATGTTAAATGTCTGGGCTGAGTGACAAGGGTGGCTATTATGATTTTATCAATACGGAGAGATAAGGGTGGCTATGTCAGGGATGATATGTGATAGCCTGGGGACATTTTGTTGATGATATTCATGTGATGGTGTGATTTTCCTTATTTATGTCATGCACCTTACGTGACTTGTTGTGTTGCTTTTAATGAGCTACTCGATATCTTTGATATTACTTGTTGACTTGGATTGTGATAGTACACTCACACAAGCATACACCGTAGCATGCCACTTATACCGGTTCAGAAGTATGAACCTTGACATTCATTGATCATGCTTATGTATTCTTGTATTATCTGTTTCCATTGCGATGCTGAGCTTGTGATCATGCCGAACGGATTTTGGTATTGAGCCTGTGACCACACCGGACAGATTGTGTTTGTGAGCTAGTGATCATACCAGGTGTATTGAGATATTGGCATATGAGTTGTTGGTGCGGTTGTGATTAATAATGCGGGCACGAGGTGCCATGAGCATATGATTTGTGCTTGGAGACTCGTAACTTGCATTTATGAGATGAGGTATCTCAGAGTGATTCTGCTGTGAAACTTGTGTTAGATCAGTTTGAGTATTCGGTTGTCATTATTTTTCCTTAATTGTTTTCACTGGTACTTAATAGTGTGCGGATTACTTTACAGTTATATCACATGTTTATTCCTTGTTGTCATTTACTTCTTATTGCTTCCATTATTAGCTTTACACTTAGTTACTGCACAAGTTATTATGACTAGTAGGTATCTTGACTTGTACCTCGTCACTACTTTACCGAGTTTAGTCTTGATACTTATTGGGTACCGACCGTGGTGTACTCATACTACACTTCTGCATATTTTTGTGCACATCTAGGTATTGGAGATAACAGACTCAGACAGAGTTAGTTTCTTGATCGCGAAGATTCAAGGTAGAGTTGCTTGGTTGTCGCAGTCCCTTGGAGTCCTTTTCCTTTTGATTGTACTGTTAATTCAATATCCGAATAGTGTTGTATTTTGTTTGAAGATATTTCTATGTATTCAGCTAGAGTTCATGACTCTGTATTACCTAGTCTTGGGAGGTTAATGTGATTATTTTCGCGTAGGCTTGTTTCACCTTTATTTTGCTATTTATATTAAACTCTGTTTAAAAAATCATTGTTAAAATGGCTTAATTGTTGTAAGTAATCGGCTTACCTATTCTAAGAGACTAGATTCCATCACGACGTCTAAGGCGGGATTTTGGGTCGTGATAAGTTGGTATCAAAGCTCTAGGTTCATAGGTTATACAAGTCACAAGCAAGTTTAGTAGAGTCTTGCGGATCAGTACGGAGACATCTGTACTTATCTTCGAGAGGCTACAAAATTATTAGGAAAATTCCACTTCTTTTATTCACGTCATGCGGATTTGTTAATTTCCAAGTTTGAGCCTTTGTATCTCTATTCTCTCACATATGGTGAGGACACGCACTGTCGAATGAGTTGAGCAAACACCCGCGCCCCTGCTAGAGTTGTGAGAGGCTGGGGCCAAGGTAGAGGCCGAGGAAGGGCACATGTCGCAGCTAGAGAACCTGCCAGAGCAGCAGTTGAGGAACAGTCAGTACCTCCGGTAGGGTGATAGGCACCGCAGGGCCTGTTGTTACCCCCGGACTTTAGGAGTCTTTAGCGTAGTTCTGGAGTATGTTTGGTACATTGGCTCAGGCGGGACTGATCCCAGTTGCACCAGCTACTTCACAGATTGGTAGAGGAGCTTAGACTCCCGCCGCCCGTACTCCTGACCAGCAGGCTCATGATGGTCATACTCCGGGTGTGATGCCAGTACAACCCATTATCACGGTTCAGTGTGAGGTCAGGCCAGAGGCATCTAAGAAGGAGCAGTGGAGACTTACAGTGATACGGTGACTGAGGACGCACAAGGTTTTCTAGAGAAGTGTCATTGTATTCTCCGCACCATGGGTATTGTGGAGGTGAGTGGAGTTTCTTTTACTACATTTCAGCTGTCAGGAGCAGTGTATCAGTGGTGGCAGGCTTATGAGGAGGGTAGGCCAGCTGATACACCACCACTCACTTGGACTCAGTTTTCAGAGATGTTTTTGTGGGAGTTTGTTCCCTAGACCCTCAGGGATGCGTGGTGCACAGAGTTCGAGCAGCTGCGCCAGGGCACTATGATAGTGTCAGAGTATGCCATCAGGTTTAGCGAGCTATCCTGACATGCACCTACCTTGTTTCTTATAGTCAAAGAGTGAGTCCGCAGATATATCGAGGGGCTCAATTATGGTCTTAGATTCAGCATGGCTCGGGAGTTGGAGACTGATACTCCATTTCAGTAGGTTGTGGAGATTGTCAGGAGGTTAGAGAATATTCGAGGTGAGGAGAGGGAGGATAAAGAGGCTAAGAGGTCCAAGGATCTGGAGGATTCAGTGGATTCTACTCTTCAACTATGACCCATCAAGGCAGAGGCTCAAGTAGTCGGCCAGCCCAGTCCACACTTCAGACTACGCATGGTGCTCCAGTTAGTCAGGGATCTCAGGGTACTCATATGAGACAGTCATCTTGTAGTGCACCACCTGCACGGGGTTCCTATATCGATTATTCTAATTATTCGGCACAGACTCAGTACTAACAGCCACGCCCTCAAAGGGGTTGTTATGAGTGTGGCGATATTAGGCACATCATGAGAGATTGTCCCAGACTCAGGAGAGGTGGATTGCATCAGAGCACTCAGGTTATATGCTCTATTCCAGTTGCTACTCCACCTGCACAGCCAACTAGGGGTGGAGGACAGGCGGGTAGAGGGTGCCCAAGAGGGGGAGGCCCCGCCTGTTGATACACTTTCCATGGAAGGGCTGAGCCCGCTGCACTAGATGGTGTCGTTACAAGTATGGTTTAGACTTGTCATAGGGGAGTATCAGTTTTATTTTGATCCGATCCTATTTATCAGAGTGAGTCCTCCTATCTTGCTTCATATATGGGTGTGTTCCGTGATTCTTGTACTCTACTTATGTGTTTACCTCTGTTGAGAAACTCTATAGTGGTAGCCCATGTATATAGTTTTGGTTTGTTCACTATTGAGACCTATGAGACTAGAATAAACTTTTTGTTATTCATTATGGTAGGTTTTGATCTGATTTCTGAGTGGTTTGGTTACGATTGGTCATTTAGGCACTCTACCATTATAGGAAGTTTGTTACGTGTTGTGATTTTGTCTCGCAGAATTGAGTTAGTGGAAGGTTTCGATTGATGTGATGTGTATTCTACTTGTTATTTAGAGATGAGGATGGGATCCTCGTGTTTTCATATGGATGGATATGTTTGGACCGGGCTACGTGCTGCAGTGGAGTTATATTAGGATGAGATCTGTATGATTAGTTCATAGGTTTTATTTCTCCCTTGTGGAATGGATTCATAGTATGGTACTGATAGAGAGTTGTTCCTATCGGACTTGTTTGATAGTTTTGTCGTGTGTTTCTCTTTCCATATTCAGTCATATTCGAGTTGTGCTTATTGGGTTTAGCTTGCGAGGTATGTGCCCAGGTGGTGTTGGGTGTTACTTGTTGATTTGGGTGAGTGGTTATGAGATCTTCTTGTTTATTTTCATCATTATTAGTGTTGTGAAGGTTTGGGACAAGGTTGTAGTTGATATGAGGTTATTTGTCCGTGCAGGATTTGATTATGGGCAACTATTGTGGTTAGAGATGTTGTTATGGGCATATGGGCGATATATTACATCGGATGGTCATACCTTGTGGAAGTATGCATGAGCTATGGCAGCTGGTTGAGGTTGATACAGTGTGTTTATGTGGGAATCAGGTCTTTGGGAGATGAGCAGATGGTGAAAATATTGGTTCTAAGGCTTATCGGTATGGGTGAAAGGAAAAATCTTCAGTTGAGATGGTATTGTCAGGATTATGTGGATTGGGGTGACGTGGGGTCACCTGCGAGTATAAGTATGATGAGTTTATTCAGTGATGTCGTGGCTTCGATACGGTTCTTGGCACGTTCGAGGACGAACGTTTATTTAAGAGGGGGACAAGGTAATGACCCGACCGGTTATTTTGAGCTTTAGCATTCCGTTTGGTGGTTTATGGTCTTGATAAACTTCGTATAATATACTAGGACTTGCGTGCATGGCCGGTTTTAGTTTTCGGGCGATTCCGGATTGATTTGGAAGAATGATTCTTACTTTAGAAGCTTAAGTGATAAGAATTGACCGGAGTTTGACTTTTGTATAGATGACTCTGGAATGGTGTTTTGATGATTCCAATAGCTTTGTATGCTGATTTTGGACTTACGCGTATGTCCGAATTTTGATTTGGAGGTCCGTAGGTTGATTTGATGCATTTTGGCGAAAGCTGGAAAGTTGAATGTTCGGAAGATTGAGAGGTTTATCATTAAATTAGTGATTTGAATTGGAGAAATTGGAGATTTTTTGTAAAACACTTTCTAAAATGTAAAACGATGATTTGAAGGCCGATTTGATGTCGGAATTGGATAATATTGGTATGGTTGGACTCATATCGGAATGGGTCTCAGATTTTATGAGTTTTGTCGGATTTTGAGGTGTGGGCCCGGGGTTGACTTTTTAGCTTTTATTAAAGATTGAAACTTTATTATTCAGAAATGTTTCCTACGGATTTTATTTATTATATTAAGTTATTTTGGCTAGATTCGAGCCGTCTGGAGGTTGTTTCACACGAGAAGGTCATTTTAGATTATTGATTTAGCTTCTTTAAGGTAAGAGTCTTGCCTAAGTTTATATGGGGGAACTACCCCTTAGGATTTGGGTTGATTGTATTATTTGAATTATGTGAAAGACGTGTACGTGAGGTGACGAGTGCATACTCGGGTTTATATGTAGAAATTTACCGGTTTAGCCTCTTAGGCTTCTTTCATGTAATTATTTGAAGTTGTTAGCACATGTTATATATTTTATTTGTCAAGTTTACTCTCACGTGCTTTATTTGAAGTTGTTAGTACATTTCATATCTTTTTCTCATGAAGTTTACTCTTTATGCTTTATTTGAAGTTGTTACCTCTTTATTTGTAATGTGACCTCTTTTATTGTTGAGTTATTCCTAATTGAAATTGTTGTTACATGATATCCTTTCATTTGTCGAGTTATTCTCATACAATTCAACGTAGTTGCTAGTTCATGCCATCTCTTTAATTGTTAGCTTATGTCATACACTAGAACTCGAAGTTTGTCATTTCATGGAAATACCTTCATTATTGATTTTACTCTTAAGCAATTAATTGAAGTTGAAGTTATTAAAAATCATGAACATGTTTTAGCTGAAGTTGTTGTTTAATGGGGCATTGTTCATGGTTGAGTTACTTTCCCTGTTAATTTTGTTGCTATTGCGATGTTGTACACATCGTATTTGAGCCATGGGCTATGTGTTGTGGTGATATTGGTATTGTTGTTGTTAAGAGGTTGTGGCCTATGGGCACTTGTGTATGAGTTGATATGTCGTGTTGTTATGATGTTAGCACATGTGAATTTGTTGTTTGGATTGATTATCGTTATGCGGAGCATAAGGGTGGCATCTCATTATTGATAATTGTGCGGAGTGATATGTGTGACTAATGATATTGTCAGGGTGGAGTGATATGGGTGGCTATTATATTAAATGTCTGGGCGGAGCGATAAGGGTGGCTATTATGATGTTATTAACACGGAGAGATAAGGGTGGCTATGTTAGAGATGATATGTGATGGCCTGGGGACATTGTATTGATGATATTCGTGTGATGGTGTGATTTTTCTTGTGTATGTCATACACCTTACATGACTTATTGTGTTGCTTTTAATGATTTACTCGATGGCTTTGATATTACTTGTTGACTTGAACTGTGATAGTACACTCGTACAAGCATACACCGTAGCATCCCACTTATAGTAGTCCCTTGGAGTCCTTTTCCTTTTGATTGTACTATTAATTCGATATCTGAACAGTGTTGTATTTTGTTTGAAGATGTTTCTATGTATTTAGCTAGAGTTCGTGACTCTGTATTACCTAGTCTTGGGAGGTTGTTGTGATTATTGCAGCGTAGGCTTGTTTCACCTTTATTTCGGTATTTATATTAAACTCTATTTTGATACATCATTGTTAAACTAACTTAATTGTTGTAAGTAATCGGCTTATCTATTCTTAGAGACAAAGTGCAATCAACACCTAAGGCGGGGTTTTGGGTCATAACAATAACACTCATATCTCGGCTCTCAAGTCCACCTCAGTCATCAATCTCTCCAATCTCACGGGCTCACAATCTCGTACCACTCAGCCCAAACAATAATAATATGTGATGTAATAATGAATGGTAACAGAGACTCAGATATGATATTCAAATTAAGAATCGTGACTGAGTATATAATTAAAGTTAAAGCAGATAACTCAAAACAATAGAAATAACCTCATTAGGTCTCAACCGAATAAGCACATCGCCTAAACATGATTTTAAACATGAATCACAGATTACTCTAACAAGTAGGGATTGTATGGAAAAACTAAGACTTGATAGCAATACAGTACAAAAATCAACCCAAACCATGATTTCCACGGTACACGCCCACACGCCCAACACAACACAAATAACATGATTTTCAGGGATAACTACCTTCAATTCTAAGTTTAGAAACGTTAATTACCTCAAAACACGGAAATCAAAACTCCAACAAGCCCTTCCCACGCGTATCTGCCTTGAAACGACTCGAATCTAGTCACAAACAACTCAATAGCAACAAATAATGTAGTAGTAAACAGCTTCAAACAATAAAGTTTCGATCTTTATCAAAATCAAAAAGTCAACCCTTGGCTTGCACCTCGGAACCCGACAAAATTCATAAATTCCGGACACACATTTGATTACAAGTCCAACCATACCAAAATCATCCAATTCTGACTTCATATCGACATTCAAATCTCCATTTTTCATTTTTGAAAAGTTTCAATAAAATCCCCAATTTTCCTACTCCAAATCACTAAATAAATGATAAAAATAATGATGGAATCATGATAAATGAACACATCCGAGTTAAAAGAACTTACCCTGATTCAAGACGTGAAAATCCCCTCCAAAATTGCCCATAACCGAGCTCTACAACTCAAAATATGATATAATAACTCTAGCCCTCAAAATGAGTTTGAAACATTCTGCCCAGGTGTTATGCATCACGATCGCGGGACCTATGTCGCGATCGCGAAGAACAAATAATCGCTGCCCTCCAAATTAGTCTACACAAACGTGAAGACACAGTCGCGAACATGATGTTTACCTGACCTGACTCTTCACGAATGCGTGCACATCTACGTGATCGCGTAGGCTTAAAGCCTGACGCTCCAGCTGACCACTCCTCTATGCGAACACGTGAACCTCCTCGCATCTGCGATGACCTGAGCCTTACAAAGCTATGGGAATACGAGATTACTATTGTGAACTCAAAGAATATATTTTCAGCTGCCAAAAAAAAACTCTTCGCGATCGCGTCCCATTCTTTGCGATTGCGAAAGAGGAAACCAGATACACAGAAAATCAGCAGTCCAACAAAGTCCAAAATGAAGCTGAACTTAATCTGAATCACACCCGAGGACCCCGGGACGCTATCCAAACATACTAACAGGTCCTAAAATACAATACGAACTTAGTCGAAGCCTCAAATCATTTCAAACAATATCGGAATCATGAATCGCACCCCAATTCAAGCCTAATGAAACAAATAAACTTTCAACCTCTAAAACCAATGCCGAACCATATCAAATCAACTCCGAATGACCTCAAATTTTGCACACTAGTCCCAAATGACACAACGGGCCAATTCTAACTCTCGGAACCAAAATCCAAACATGATATCAATAAAGTCAACTCTCGGTCAAACCTCTCAAACTTCCAAACCTTCAACTTTCTAACTTTCGCCAAAAAGCCTCAAACCAACCTACAGACCTCCAAATAATATCTGGACATACACCTAAGTCTAAAATCACTCTACGAAGCTATCAAAGATATCAAAACTCCATTCCGGAGTCATTTACACAAAAGTTAAACTCCGGTCAACTCTTTCAACTTAAGCCTTTAACCTTGGGATTAAGTTTCCCAATTTACTCTGAAACCTCCCCGAAACCAATCCAACCACCCTGGTAAGTCACATAACCAAACAATGAACATATAAGAAGTGATAAATAGGGAAATAGGGGATATAATACACAAACTTACCGACCGGTTCGTTACATTCTTCCCCTCTTAAATAAATATTCGTCCTCGAACGTGTTTAGAATCATACCTGGAGTCTCAAATAGGTGTAGATAACTACTCCGCATCTCCCGCTCAGTCTCCCAAGTAGCTTCCTCTAGTGGCTGGCCTTTTCACTGAACCTTCACTGAAGCTATATTCTTTAATCTCAACTTTCGAACCTACCGATCCAAAATGCCCACAGGCTCCCCATAATAAGTCAAATCCCTCAGACGAGTTCCAATTTTGAAAGAAGCAAAGAATAAATTCTTATACAAATTCTAGCCAAGGTTGTCTTTTCTGCTCATCAAAATCACCACCATAATAAAATCAGAAAAAGAAGACAAAAAGTCATCACCATAGTCAGCATATCCAATCTCTCTGTACGTGTGTGTCTCTTCTCCAATTTTTTGTTGTTGATTTAATAGCATAGAAGACCCAATCTGAGATTATGGCCGGAGATAACTGATGACCATGGCTCCAAAACCTCCACACTAGCCGGAATGTGTACAACTCCACCATCCAGCTGTGGAATTCCACCGGACATGTCCCAAAAGAACCCCACTATCAATGCGCACAATCCCCAATTGATTTCATCATCAATTTCATTACCACTGGTTACAAATCTTCATAGCAATACACAGACTACTGTAGCGCAACAACACATGGTTTCTTCAAAAATTCCACTGGTCAAATGTAAGTCAAATATTGAGATTCCAAGCCGTGGGGAATGTTCTCCAGCTCAAGTTATAACTCTCCACAGAGTATTCCACCGTCCCAGTCATCTTCCAAGAAGTGCTGCAAATTTTCGGTAAAAACTAGTTGGTCGGCAAGGATGCTACAGTGATTCAATTGTCTCAAGACCAATAAAAATTGACTCCTACTACTGAGCGGATTGCTAATAACTTCCAAAATCAACACTTCATTGAGCCAAACTCCACAACATTTCAAAATGGTGATTCTTTTGAATTGAGATCACAAGCTAGTCGACAAACTGTCAAGGCCAATCCGACAGCCCTTTTGGGTGTCCAGACTAATCCTCATGTTGCTCAGGGTAATCAAGACATTACCCATCATGTTACTTTCCAAGAATTAGCTCAAAGCTGTTGTGATAAAATCTTGCCTCTCATCCCTCCCACATACAAACTCAAAGAACCACTTTACCAATGTCATCCACATACCCAAAGATTTCAACCAATTTGATAAACCAAAGAACCCACAGACCTTTAAGCCATCTTCAACTTCTAACCAAAATGGCCAGCTCCACATCAATAAAGTAGTTGCTCCACTAAATCCACAGGACATTAATAATCATCAGGCGATTCAAGCTGCCATGGCTTTTCTGGCTGGTGACCAACAACCCTTAACGGCTGGTCATCCTCCTCCAACCATCTCACCAATTACTACGACCACAAATAACAACTTCAAGCCACTAGATTACTCAATATTCTGAAGCCAGCTGTGATAAATAATCCAGTGATCGCGAACTCCAATTTGAGACCTACTAATTAGCCAATTCCTGTTAGACGAGCAACTTTTCTGAATGGGCAGCCTCTTGTTAAGTTCATAGAAGCAGAAGTTGAACGAATGAACATCATAGAAGGACTCCAGTATGTTGTAGTAGGCAAGTTCTCATATGGATGGCCTGAACTATACGCAAAATATTTCCAGCTCAATGTGGAATCAAAGGAGAATGCAATATAAGATTACTTAGAGATAGATATGTATAGATTCGTTTGACATTATAGGAGGATTTTATTCATTTTACATAGAAGAATGCATATTATATTATAGAAAAAGATGGCTACGAGTACCAGTTGCGACCTCTTATATATAATGCAAAATTTAAAGCAGGAGAAACAACTCCAATGGCTATGGCGTGGATATCTTTTCCCAATTTATTGCCTACGTATTTTGTCAAAGAATGATTATTCTCGTTGGCATCAGCAGTAGGAAAGCCTTTGCACCTTGATATGGCGACCATCAATAAGACACGACCTAGTGCAAGAGTTAAAGTGCTTGTTGATCTTCTAGCAGACTTCCCCAAGAATGTGAGAATGGATATCGACAATGAAGCATCCGGAGAAACAAGGATGGAGTGGGTGAAGATACAATATGATCTTTTACCTAAGTATTGAAAATAATGTAGATTGCAGGGGCATGATGAGTTCGAATGCTGGAAATTACATCCAGAACTTATGGTACGTAAAAGGGACAAACAAGCTGCTGATGGCAATGGTGAAACCAAGGAGAAAACGAAGGGTCCTTTAATGATCCTTACAAGTGGCAAAGTAGTTGGTCCAATAAAGGAACAATGGAAGGAGGTAAGGGACAACAGGGTGAAGAACAAAGGAAAACAAGGTGATGGGCAGAAAAAACTAGTAAAGAAATTATACCAGTTGAAGGTGTATCTCAACAGGACAATAAATTTGCAGTGTTAGAGGGACATGATGCGGACAAGGAAGTTAACAACCAGCTTGTATTGGTGGAGAAACCAGTTGATCAAAGAACTTATCCTAACGTATCTGGGAAATTAAATCCAGCAGCAGATATGTTTGAGCCTATTGCAGTTGGGACAGGTATGATGGAAAAAAGAAATAATTCGAGTTCTATTGATAATGGGAATGGAAAACTTGATGGAATTCAAAAGGAATCAACAGCTCAATGGGTGAATAGAACTTGTGTTCCTACAAATGTAGCTTAAGGAAAGGAAGGCGATGCTAACAGAATTAATAAAGAACAAAAGGGAGCATATCTGTATCAATTTGTTTCAACTAATCAGTCCTACCCAGAATTACCTTCACAGACCTTACATACTGCAAATATACTGTTACGTCATCTGTGGAGTGATCAAATAGAATATGATCTGAAAAAGAAGGGGAACTTCACTCTGATGAAGAACAAATAGATGCAGAAGATAATAAACAGTCGTGTGGTGAAGAATTACATGAGCTGGTACAATTTATAGAAGAAGAGGAATAGAATGATGGTATAATTCTGGATAAGAAACAACCAGTGGTGAAGAAAGGTAATTCAAGCGATGAACTTGTAATCTCCAAGAATTGTTGAACTTAACCCAAAACCCCCAGATAAAGCTACTCCTACAACACCTATAATCATACAGGACAAGAACCCCGTCCTTAATCATTGCTTACCTGAAACAACTATAGCAACAATTATACCTAATAGGCAAGCCAATAATCTGATTCCCTCATTTGATCCAGTGCTATCTGCAGCTCAAGCTAATCAACAACGTAACACTTCATTAATTCATAAACCAGTGAAGAACCAGCTAGTAAATCAACAAAATTTAGGTGAAGAAAAGAACAATGGGTAGAGGAATGGAAAAGACATGGATGAAGAATCAACTGCACAGAACTTTCAATGTCCCAGGTACTGGAGTTCAAACAAGGAGGACAATTTCTAAATCCAACACTTAGTTATGAATGCTAACATTTGGAATGTGAGATATGTTAACACAGTGAGAGCTTTTGAGAGGCTTATTATAATACATAGACAACATTAATTAAAATTTATAGGAATTATGGAACCAATGCAACAATCGATAAACATAGAGAGATAGAAGACAAATTGGTTTGACACAAGCAGTTGCATACACGGATTGGTTTGACACAAAATTTGGGCATTTGTGGATGAGAGTTTGGAGATGACTGTTATAGTTGATATGGTACAACAGCTGACTTTGAAGCTCATTGACCCCGAAAATAAAATAGAGTTCTTTCTTACACTAGTGTATGCAAAATGCGATGCCATAGAAAGGATTGAGCTACGGGATTCACTATATAATCTGCCAGCGATATGACTACTCCATGGCTTGTTGGTAGAGATTTTAATGTCATTTGGGATGAAGAAATTGTTTTTGGTGGATTACCAGTCACGTTGACTGATGTTAATGACTTCAGGTACTGTGTAAATACATGTAACTTATTTGATATGGGGTTCAAAGGTAGCATCTATATCTAGTGGAATGGTAGAGAAGATGAAGATTTTATTTTCAAGAGATTAGATCGATGCTTGGCCAACTTAGAATTTCGGCAATTGATTCCAGGGATGGAGATTACACATTTATCCAAGATTGGATCAGATCATAGCCCTATATTGTTAACCTATAACCCAGATATAACACCTATAAAGAAGACTTTTAGATTTCTAAATTTCTGGGTGAAGCATGATTCCTTTACAGACGTGGTAAAAGAAAACTGGAATGCTGATTTCCAAGTAAGTCCTTTCATGATATTCAACTACAAGCTCAAGAAGTTGAAGCGAGCTCTCTCTCTCTCTCTACTTAGAGTAAAGCCACATATGGAGATATATTTCTGAAGAAAGTAAGCTTAGAAGATGTGGTATTGGCACAAGAGATACATTTCGAACTTAATCCCACGCATAGCAACAGGGAGATATTACAAAAAGTACAGGCCGAGTAGATTAAATGTTTTTGCACTTGAAGAAAAATTTTGGAAACAGAAAAAGGACATACAATGGTTTCAAGATGGTGATAGAAATATGAAGTTTTTCCATGCACAAATCAATGGAAGAAGGAAAAGATTACAGCTAAAAAGAATTCAAGATAGTAATGGAATCTGGCTTGAAGATAATGGGTCCATGGCAGAGGAAGCAGTAAGGTTTTTCAATGAGCAGTTTCGAGAGGAAAAGGTGCCTACTGATTTTGGCATCTTAGATCACATACCTACTCTTTTAGAGGAAGGATAGAATCAAGAGTTGATTAAACAACCATCGAAAGAGGAGGTTAGGCAAGCCGTGTTTGGACTCAATGGAGAAAGTGCAGGTGGTCCAGATGTCTTTAACTAGTGCTTCTTTCAAACATGTTGGAAAATCATTGGAGAATATGATGAGGTCTTTCTTTAATGGGCATCAGTTACAATGATTTATCACTCATACAAATCTAGTTTTGTAGCCAAAGAAGAAGGAAGTGAACACTTTTGGGGATATGAGGCCAATTAGCCTTAGCAATTTCATCTATAAGGTGTTCTCTAGAGTTATACATGAAAGGTTAGTAGATCATCTTCCTAAATATATTTCTGATGAACAAGCTGGATTCGTTAGGGGAAAAAGTATCGTAGAGAATGTGCTACTAAGGAGATCATTACTGACATAATATTGAGAATAAAAGCAGGCCCAAATGTAGTGATAAAGCTTGATATGACAAAAGCCTATGATAGACTTTCTTGGCTTTTTTTGACCAAAGTGTTGCAAAAAATGGGTTTTTGTGAGAGAATTATTGGATTGGTATTTGGAACTGTTTCAAACAATTGGTACTCGGTGCTTCTCAATGGACAACTCTATTGTTTTTTCAAATCAACAAGAGGAGTTAAACAGGGCGATCCACTTTCTCCAACACTTTTTATATTTGCAACAAAGGCTTTATCGAGAGGTTTGAATGCATTGCATATGAATTTATATTTTTGTAGATTTGGATTACCAAAATGGAGCCCAAAAATTAATCATTTGACATATGCGGATGATACTTCTGATTCTATTTCGCTTCAACTTGTCATGGAAGTTTAGCTCATATGAGAATGCTTTGGGGCAATTGATAAACAAAACAAAATCAGCATTCTACATGCATCACTCAACGAGGGAGGAGGTCAGTGCTAAGGTGCAAACAATCACTGGAATTGGTAGGCAACAATTTCCCTTTACATATTTAGGTTGTCCTATTTTCTACTCTAGGAGTAGAATGGAATTTTATCAAGGACAAGTACTTGATAGGTTGCAAGGCTGGAAAGGTAAACTTCTGTCTATTAGTGATAGGGAAGTGTTGATTTCACATGTTCTTCAAAGTATTCCTATTTATCTAGTGTCTGCCATTAATCCTCCCTCTTTTGTGATTGACAAGTTACATAAAATGTTTGCTCAATTATTTTGGAGCAATTCAGTTGGAGGAAAGAGTAGGCATTGGGCTTCATGTAAAAATCTATGTATGCCTAAAGAGGACGGAGGAATTGGGGTTAGGTCTATGCACGATGTATCCAAAGCTTTATTTTGTAAGCTTTGGTGAAATTTTAGGACAAAACCTACCTTATGGAGTTCGTTTGAGTCAAAAATACTGCAAAAAATTGAATGTTGTGTTGGTGCATTGGAGAGGCGGGTCACAAGTATGGAAACAAATATTTCAATGTAGGGACCTAATCGAACATCAAATATTATGGAAGCCAAGAATGGGATCATCTGTTTTTGGTATGATAACTGGACGAGAATCGGGGCTTTGTATTTCAATGTACCTCCATATTTTCCTATTGATAAATCTGTCAATAATGTGAGGGAAGTGGTTGATGAAGGGCTATGGGAAGTAGATAGATTAAGGATGTTACTGCCTAACGATTTAGTAGACCATATTGTCGAACATATTCAACCTCTAGTTAAACCTGATATACTTGACAAACATCACTGGATGCTGGACATAAAGGGGGACTTCACGGTCAGTTCGACATGGGATTATTTGAGAAAGATGAATGATCCTAATACTGCCAACAAGAATATGTAGGTAAAGGGGTTACCTTTCAAAATTTCTTTCTTTATGTGGAAGATGTGGAGAAGAAAACTGCCTTTGGACGACATAATAAGGAGAATGGGCTACTTTGCAACATCGAGATGTTGGTGCTGTGTTAATCCTCAAGAAGAAACCATGATTCATGTGTTCTTTACATCTACTGCTGCGAAAAGAACTTGGTCTTATTTTTTCTTTCATGCTGGCTTCTCACTGGAAGGATTTACTTTGCAATAGGTAGTGGATCGAAGCTAGACATCACAGGTAATTCCTCGACTTAAACTAGTATTTCAAGCTCTACCATCTATTATAGTCTGGGAATTATGAAAAAGGAGAAATAGCTACAAGTATTAGGATGTGGTAACAATTAGTAGGGTGATATACCAAGTTAGCTCCACACTTCAAGCTCTCGTTAAGGTGAGGAAGCCAGGGATTCAAAATGTTCCACACAAATGGCTTGACTTATTAGACATGATGGAGCAGTATACTCTAAGGTTGAAAATCATCAAGGTATTATGGGAGTTTCCTAGTGAAAGATGGATAAAATTAAATACAGATGGTGCTACGAGAGGGAACCCAGGCAGGAGTTCAATAGGTTACTGTCTAAGGAATGCAGTAGGGGATATGATTTATGAACATGGGCAGGAGATTCATGAAACCACAAACACAGAGGCAGAGGCAATAGCTATTCTTCATGCACTCAGGTATTGTAAAACTCAACAACAATCTTCTATTTGGGTGAAAACAGATTCATTGCTATTGAAAAAAGTCATTGAAGGAAGGTGGAGTACCCCATGGGAAATTCAAGAGCATGTGGAGGAAATAAGGAAGTTGTTGCAGCAGTGCAAGGCTTTTATAACTCACATTTTTTGTGAAGGCAACAAGCTGGCTGATCACTTAGCCAATTATGCTCTTGACGTAGGTCCTATTCAATGTGACTCTTTTGGTAATCTTGACAGCACACGTAGAAGGTTTGTGAACGATGATAAACTTCAATGCCCATACTTAAGGATAAGAGTGGTAAGGGATTGAAAGGGGAGGACAAGAGGAGCACAATGGAAGAGGAGATAACAATATATAACTACCTTGTTCAAATCCTTAAGGAGGAGAATATGGTGGGAATCTTTTATACTAACATTGTGTTCTTTTTTGCACGGAAAGTTTCTGTATTCATACCTTACCTTTTGATACAAATTCATTGGGTGGTATATGCTCATTCCTATGAACGAATATCGATGGTAGGCATAAGAAGAAAAACTAACATTCTAAGGACCAAACAGAGTATCAGAGATCGAAATGTTCGAATATACTACGAAATGAATAGGTATGGGATCAATGTTATCACAATTGCACATTAATGGACATCGAAGAATCCAATATGGATCTAGCTTTATGAGGACATTATGACAGATGAGGAATGAGCAGGAGATCTACATGGATGCAACTCTACCCAAACAATTAGTCTCACTGATGCAACACTGCCTAGAAACATTCTAGGCAGTGTACTGACACGATGGACAGTGCAGATGAGGATCAGGTTTCATCGAGCAAAATTAAACACAGAGGACATATTGAGGAGCAAAACCACAAGACAACACGTTACTACTAAGAATGCTGGTGGATTGACTGCAACTGGAAAATCAGATGAGCAAGGAAATGTCACTATAGCTGCTCTGAATATGATTGATGCACGGGTTAATGCAATATAAAAATATGGGTATCTGCAGAAGATGATGGATGATAATGAATTAGATGCAAATGTTAGAGCAACCAATGCTAAGATTAATGCAACAGTAGCAGGGGACTGGACTGAAGGTCACAGTGATTTGCAACAGAAGCAAAACAAAACCAAAAACAATGACAAGGTGGCTGAACAGTTTGAGAAAAGATACTTTGGCATAGCATGTTTTGAATAATGCAAGAAGTCGCAACACAAGAAGAAAACGCAACAATATACAACTAGAAGAATGCAATGGAGGAATCTTGATTTTCAATTATTTGACTCATTATACACATATCGACATTGGCTAGACAGAATAGCATGGATGTGCTACACAAGTAGAATACATGTGGGCTTCATTTGTCAATGCTTTGACTGGCTAGTTATGACGACTCATGATTTTATCTTTTATAGAATATATTATGTACTATCATGGTTGGATGATACACTCATCTATGATAATAGGGATTATGTAATTTTTAAAATTTATTACTTTCACTATGTAAGACCGCCTGACACTTTTGTTTTATTTTAAGATATATAGAAAGACTAGCCCTAGGAATATTGCCTAGTGGAGTCATTAAAAAAAAGTCAAATCCCCTTCTAGTTGTACTGTGCTGAAGTAAAAAATATGAGACGAGTCACTATAATACTTCTGGAGCATAGAAACATGAAACACTGGATGAACACCCGATAGACTAGGTAGCAATGCAAGTTTGTAGGCCAGCTCTCTAACTCTCTCAAGCACCTTAAAGGGACCAATATACCGAGGGATTAACTTGCCCTTCCTTCTGAACCTCATCACACCCTTCATGGCGATACTTTGAGTAACACCTTCTCACACATTGAAACAATAGATGTGATCACCGCATCTGAAGCAACTGCCTTTGGTCTGGCGGGAAATGCATAGCATCGAGGCTGACCACCACCTGATCGACCTCCCCCTCTAAGGCGACCTCGAACTTCCTGAGTCCTACCCGAGCTGGCTGTGCGGGTGGTAAAGTAACTGGTGCGGAAGTTGTAGCCTGAACTCTTTGCTGAACTCTACCTCCCATAAGATGGGGGCAATACCCCCTCGCATGCCCCAACTCTCCATACTCGAAGAAACCTCTATTCAATGATGACAACGGGGCCTAAACCAGACTTCGAGAACTTGAATAGTCACTCGAAGAACCCGGTACTGATGAACCTTGAACGGATGGAGCACGGGAAGAACTTTGAGCTAGGAGGGCACTAAAAGATAATTGACCAGGATGAGCAATGTATGAACCATGACTAGTTAATTCTCAATGATGAATCAGACGAGCTATTTGAGCGGGCCTATAAGGACGGCCCTTGATGTGATGTGTCTGACCTTCATATGAGGTGCCACTGAAATATGAGGCATCTTGCCCTCCCGCTCCTCGCACTCAATCCTACGAACTAACTCTAAGCACCTAGAAATCTCGACCTCCTATTCAAACCAAATATCCGTCTCGGCCTCTCGAGCCAAACTGAAGCGTAAGCCATATTGGAGGCGATCAATAAACCTCCTGACCCTCTCCCTCTCTATAGGAACTACGATGAACCGATAGGCCATCTAGAGTCTTAAACATTAAATATGTATTTCGAAGCCTCTGATAGCTCCTTTAAGTATTTCTCGATTTGCATGCACAGTCCGGATATTTTTTCGGAAGGCTTTTATTTTAAAAATTGATAAAATATGAAATTGTACCTTAAAAATCTATTTGAGTTGACTTTGGTCAATATTTTGAGAAAACAGACCAGGATCCGTATTTTGATGCCATCGGTGGGTCCGTATCATGATTTGGGACTTGGGCGTATTCCTGGAATCAAATTCGGAGGTCCCTAGCTTGAGTTATCACAATTTGTTGAATATTTGAAGTTTAAAGGTTTAAAGAATTTATAAATTAGACTAATGTTTGACTTTGTTGATACCGGGTCCGGATCTTAGTTTCGAAACTTGGTATAGGTCCATTATGATATTTATGACTTGTCTGTAAAATTTGGTGCAAAAACGGAAGTCATTTGACGTGATTCGGACGTCCGTTTGTTAAAATAGAAATTCTAAAGTTTTCTTGAAAATTTCATTTGATTTGGTGTCCGATTCGTAGTTCTAGGCTTTATTTTGTTGTTTTAATCGTGCGAGCGACTTCGAATTAGGTTTTTAGACTTGTGTGCATATTTTGTTTGGATTCCCTAGGGCTCGGGTGAGTTTCGGATAGCCTACGAACCTTTTGACCTTAGAAAGATTGTTGGTTTTTCACTTTTGATGGTTTCTGGTGTTTCCTTCTTCGCGGTCCTAAATATATTGCCGCGATTGCGAAGGGTAAAATGGGTTGGTGGAGATGTTTTTCTACGCGAACGCGAAACCTTGGTCGCGAACGCGGAGCATTGGGGTCCTGCTCTATGCGATCGCATAACATTAGATAAGCTGGGCAGGGGAGTTAAGGTAACTCTATGCGAACGTGGAGATGAGGGGGGCTAGAACTTCCCGAATGCGTGGCGTGACTCACGATCCCGTAAGCCAGTTAGTCCATGCTCTTCGTGAACGCGTCAGGTTTCAATCGAACGCGATGAACACCTTATGCAAGTGACTTAAAACAGTCCCAAAACAGGATTCCTTCCATTTTTCATAAACTCTTTATTAGAGCTCGTCCTAGAGGCGATTTTGAAGGAAAAACTCAACACTAATTCATAGGTTTGTACACTTGAACTTATTTTCTTCCATTTCTAACATCACCCATTAATTTCTAGCCCTAATCTTTATTCTTGCATGGTAGAAAACTAGGGATTTAGGAAGAATTGAGGGGCTTTGCAAATTAGGGATTTAGACCTCAAATAGAGGTCGTATTCCAAAACTAATTACATAATCAGGCTCGGGGGTAAATGAAAAAATAGATTTTGGTCCGAAACTCTGGTTTTGACCAAGCGTGCCCGGGGTCGATTTTTGACTTTTGGGGCAACAATGTGGAAATCCTAAATTTATGCATTGTAATTGATTCCTTTGAAAATATTTGACATGATTGAGTCAATTGTGGTTAGATACGAGTGGTTTGGAGATGGATTCTAGGGAAAATGCTCCGGTAGAGCTTTGAGTTGACTTTTGGAGCGAGGTAAGTGTCATGGTTAACCTTGACTCGAGGGATTAGGATTTATTTGCCTATTTGCTACTTGTTTAAATATTGGATACAATGTATATGTGAGGTGACGAGTACTTATGAGTTGTTATTGGGTTAAAGCATGCGGGTGGGACTTGTTTCTTATCATATATTTCCTTATTTGATCATGATATCCATGCTTAGACTAGTTAATTACTAAATTGATCATTCTTTCTGCATTTATGGGCTATCTGTGATAATCTAAAATTGTTTCTGAATAAGAGATTGGTGTTGTGTAACCATTGTTGACATAAGACATGATATTACTTATTCTATCTACATGTTGTTATATGTTCATTATTACGTGGTAAGGTAGAGTGTTAATGCATGAAGGGTGATGTCGTGCCATATTTGAGTGTTAATGCACGAAGGGTGATGTCGTGCCGTATTTGAGTGTTAATGCACGAAGGGTGATGCCGTGCCGTATCTATCGTTCATGATGAAATTGAGAGTAAAGGCACGAAGGGTGATGTCGTGCCGCATTTATCATTTTATGGTGAGATTGAGAGTAAAAGCACGAAGGATGATGTCGTGCCCTTATTACTATTTCATGGTGAGGCTGAGAGTAAAAGCACGAAGGGTGATTCCGTGCAGTTTCATTCATTATGCTTGTTCATTTATTGATTGAAGGCTTATTGACTAATTCTTATTATTATGCCCTGCTGTAGTTACCGTATCTTGTACCCCTTTCGCATGTCCCCTTCCCACTAGTACTTGTTAATTCTTTATTTGTTGTTATTTTGTACGAATATCTCTGTCTGTACAGGTTTATTTATATGGGTGTCGTGTCATAGCCTCGTCACTACCTCGTCGAGGTTAGGCTCGACACTTACGGAGTACATTGTGTCGCTTGTACTCATACTACACTGTGTACTTCTTGTGCAGAATTTGGTACTGGTCCCAGTTGTTCGTGAGGCGTATCAGTCGGATTGGCATTTGGAGACTCGAGGTATATCTGCTGGCGTACGCAGACCTTGAAGTCCCCTTCCCTTTCCCCTATTTATCGTTCTTTTCATTTGAGACAGTTGTATTAATTTCAAAATCTATTTTGTAGATATTCTAGAAGCTCGTGAATTGTGACTCCAAATCTGGGTTGTACTTAGATATTATTGGTTTTATGTCATTTGTATTCCTTTGTAGTTTTTTTCAAGCTTAATTGGTCTTAATTGAATTGATTAAAAATTAGCTTAAAGATCCTCTAACGTTGGCTTGCCTAGCAAGTGAAATTTTAGGCTTCATCACGGCCCTGAAGGGGGAAATTCTGGGTCATGACAAGTTGGTATCAGAGCACTAGGTTACTTAGGTCTCACAAGTCACGAGCAAGCTTAGTAGAATCTGAAGGATCGATACGGTGATGTCTGTACTTATCTTCCAGAGGCTATGAAGTTTAGGAAGATATTGCACTTCTATTCTTCTCTATTGTGTGGTTTTATTCAATCATTGCTGATTGAACTCTTCTATTCTTGCCCTCCCGCAGATGGCAAGAACACGTGCAACATCTTCAGCTGGATAGCAGCCAGAGCCTCCATGGTAGCTCCTACTAGCAGCAGAGGACGAGGCCGAGGTCACGCCAGAGGCCGAGGTAGAGGCAGAGCTCTGCCTAGAGCTCGAGAAGCAGCACCAGCAGTGGAGCCTTAGGTAGATTTTGATGGGGTTCCAGCTCAGACTGTACCTGTTGGACCAACTCAGGTCCCGGAGAGGTTCATCGCCACCCCAGTGCTTCAAGACGCTCTAGTCTATTTGGTTTGCCTTATGGAGAGTGTGGCCCAGGCCGGGGAGGATAACAAACTCCCACTACTCACACTCCGAAACAGATGGCTCTCCAATATCAGTCTCCAGCAGCCCCCCAGTTGGGGTAGTTCAGTCAATTATTGCGGTACAGGTCGGTGATAGGCCTGCCATGTCTTCTGAGAGCTTATTGAGATTGTACAAGTTCACAAAGCTCTTCCCAGTTCACTAGTGCACCTTCTGAGGACCCACAGGATTATCTCGACTGCTACCATGAGGTGTTGCGGAACATGGGTATAGTTGAGACCAATGGGGTCGATTTTGCTTTATTTCAGATGACGGGTTCCGCCCGGAGGTGGTGGAGAGATTACATGTTGACCAGACTAGCTGGGTTGCCTACACTTACTTGGGAGCAGTTCCCACAGCTATTTTTAGAGAAGTTACTCCCTATCACTTTGAGAGAGTATTACCGCGGGTAGTTCGAGTGTCTCTAGCAGGGCAGTATGACTGTTACTCAGTACGAGACTCGTTTTGTGGATCTATCCCGTCATGCTCTCCTTCTGCTTCCTACTGAGAGAGAGAGAGAGGATGAGGAGGTTTATTGATGGACTCGCTCACCCTATCAGTCTTCAGATGGCCAAGGGGACTGGGGTGAGATTTCCTTTCAGACGATTGCTAATGTTGCTAGAAAAGATTGAGGTGGTTTTTGCTCAGGATAGGGGGCAGGGGTCTGAAGGCCTCATCATTCCGGTGGGTTCAGTGGTGCCTTGTCTGGAGGTACGGGTACTTTTGGTAGAGGCCATCCTCCCAGACCGTATCATTCTGCGCTCTAGGCATCTCACAGTGCTTCAGGTGGTCACGGCCCTCATATATCTCATCTCGATCAGCTAGCCTACATTGCACCACCAGCTCCTATTAAACCTCCGCTCCATAGTTTTCAGGGTGGTTACTTAGGTCGGCAGGTTCAGTTTCAGGGTTATAATCACAGCAGCTGAGGTCCTATTATACTTGTGGTGACCTAAGGCACATTGCTAGATTTTTCCCTTAGCACCGGGCAACTCATAGCAGCAGTGTTCTCGTGCCATGGTTCCGGCACCGGTTGCTTCACCGCCTGCTCAGCCAGCTAGAGGCAGGGGTCAGGCAGTTAGAGGTAGAGGTCAGGCTATTAGAGGTGGAGGTTAGGCCGTTAGAGGTGGAGGCCAGCCAGTTAGAGGTCATCTCAAGGACGTGGTTCAGAGTAATGGGGCCCAGCCAAGCCTGAGGCTGAGTCATCCGACGTTGTTATCACATGTATTGTTTCAGTTTTCCATAGGTATGCTTCAGTTCTATTTGATCCGGGCTCTACTTATTCCTATTTGTCATCCTACTTTGCTTCATATCTGGTTGTGCCTCGTGATGTTTTGAGTGCTCCTGTGTATGTGTCCACACCTGTGGGAGATTCTATTTTCGTAGATCACGTCTATCATTCATATGAGGTTACCATTAGGAGTCTTGAGACTAGCGTAGATCTCCTACTTCTCGATATGGTAGATCTTGGACATGGATTAGTTGTCACCTTATCATGCTATATTAGATTGTCACGCCAAGACGGTGACCTTAGCCTTGACGGGGTTTCCTCGATTAGAATGGAGGGGGACTCCTGGCCATTCTACCAGTAGGGTTATCTCTTATGCGAAGGCTACGCATATGGTCGAGAAGCGGTGTCTAGCTTATTAGGCTTATGTCCGCAATTCTAGTGTGGAGGTTCCTTCTATGGATTCAGTACCAGTTGTTCGTGAGTTTCCTGCAGATCTGCTGGGGATGCCACCCGATAGAGATATTGACTTATGTATTGATTTGGCTCCGGGCACTCAGCCCATTTTTATTCCGCCATACCGTATGGCCTCTCTAGAGTTGAAAGAATTGAAGGATCATTTGCAAGCTTTTCTTGATAAGGGCTTCATTAGACCTGGTGTCTCACCCTGGGGTGCACCTATGTTGTTCGTGAAGAAAAAGGATGGGTCGATGAGGATGCGCATAGATTATAGGTAGTTGAACAAAGTCACCACCAAGAACAAGTATCCATTGCCAAGGATTGATGACTTATTTGATCATCTTCAGGGTGCCAATGTATTTTTGAAGATTGATTTGAGGTCTGGCTACCATCAGTTGAGGATTAGGGCATACAATATCCCTAAGACAACTTTTCGGACTCGATATAGGCATTATGAGTTTCTAGTGATGTCATTTGGGCTGACAAATACCCTAGCAACATTTATGGATTTGATAAACTGGGTGTTCAAGCCCTATCTGTATTCTTTCGTGACTGTGCTTATTGATGATATCTTGATCTACTCCCGCAGTCGAAAGGAGCACGAGCAGCATCTTCGGATTGAACTTCAGACTCTCAGGGATAGCCAGTTGAATGCCAAGTTTTCAAAGTGCAAGTTGTGGTTGGAATCAGTCGCTTTCTTGGTGCACGTAATATCGGCAGAGGACATTCAGGTGGATCCTAAGAAGATTGAGGCAGTTCAGAACTGGCCTAGACCCACTTTAGCTATGGAGATCCGGTGTTTCTTGGGTTTAGCAGGTTATTACCATCGGTTTGTGGAGGGATTTTTGTCTATAGCAGCCCCATTGACGAGATTGACCTAGAAGGGTACCCCATTCGGATGGTCAGACGAGTGTGAGGCGAGCTTCTAGAAGCTCAAAACTGCTTTGACTATAGCGCCTGTGCTTGTGTTGCCCACAGGTTCAGGATCTTATACGGTATATTATGATACATCTCGTGTTGGGCTCGGAGCAGTATTGATGCAGGATGGCAGGGTGATCGCATATGCGTCACGGTAGTTGAAGGTCCATGAGAAGAATTACTATGTTCACGATCTAGAGATGGCATCCATTGTTCATGAGCTGAAGATCTGGAGGCATTACCTTTACGGCATGTCATGCGAGGTTTTCACGGATCATTAGAGTCTACAGTATTTGTTCAAACAAAAGGATCTCAATTTGAGGAAGAGGAGGTGGTTGGAGCTATTGAAAGACTATGATATCACCATCTTATATCACCCCGGAAAGGTCAATGTGGTGGCCGACACCTTGAGTAGAAAGGCAACGAGTATGGGCAGCCTTGCATACATTCTAGTCGGTGAGAGACCGGTTGCATCAGATGTTCAGGCTTTGGCCAATCAGTTCGTGAGGTTGGATGTTTTAGAGCCCAGTCATGTTCTAGCTTGTACAGTCGCTCGGTCTTCCTTGTTTGAGCGCATCAAAGAGCGGCAGTATAATGACCCTCATTTTCTTGTCCTTAGGGACACAGTGCGGCACGGTGGTGCCAGGCAGGGTACGGTTGTAGATGATGGAGTTTTGAGGATACAAGGTCGTATTTGTGTGCCTAATGTATATGGACTTAGTGAGTTAATTCTTGAGGAGGCGCATAGTTCCCTATTTTCTATTCATCCAGGTGCTGCCAAAATGTATCAAGATTTGCAGCAACATTATTAGTGGAGGAGAATAAAGAAGGACATAGTTGCTTATGTAGCTCAGTGTTTAAATTGTCAGCAAGTAAAGTGTGAGCATCAGAGACTTGGTGGGTTTCTTCAGAAGTTAGAGATTCCTGAGTGGAAGTGGGAGCGTATCACTATGGATTTTGTTGTTGGACTCCCACAAACTCAGAGGAAGTTCGATGCGGTATGGATTATTGTGAACAGGCTGACCAAGTCAATGCATTTCATTCCTGTGGAGGTTACCTATTTGTCATAGCGGTTGGCTGAGATTTACATTCGCGAGATCGTCCGTCTTCACAATGTGCCCGTGTCTATCATTTCGGATCGAGGTACGCAGTTCAGCTCGTACTTCCGGAGGGCAGTACAGTGTGAGTTGGGCACGTAGGTTGAGTTGAGCACAACATTTTATCTTCAGAAGGATGAACAGTCCGAGTGCACTATTCAGATATTGGAGGATATGCTACGCGCTTGTGTTATAGATTTCGGGGGTTCTCGGGATCAGTGCTTGCCACTTGCGGCGTTTGCCTATAACAACATCTACCAGTCGGGCATTCAAATGGCTCCCTATGAGGCATTATATGGGAGGCAGTTCCGATCGCCAGTTGGATGGTTCGAGATGGCGAAGGCTCGGTTGTTGGATAGAGATTTGGTACAAGATGCCTTGGATAAGGTCAAGATTATTCAGGATCGACTTCGCACAGCTCGGTCTATGTAGAAGAGCTATGTCGACTGTATAGTTTGTGATGTTGCATTCATGTTCGGAGATAAAGTATTGCTTCAGGTTTCACCCATGAAAGTTGTGATGAGGTTCGGAAAGAAGGGCAATGTCACGCCCCAACCTGAAGGGACGTGGCTGGCACCCGGTACCATACTCGGCCCGAGCGTAC
>AWOL01S0213772.1:0-37393 GCA_000715115.1 Nicotiana otophora
AAATATAAATTCTTAAATATTATAAAACATTTTAAATAATAAAATAATTATTAAAATTTAAAAGTTTGGATCCAGATTACCAACCAACGTTGGTCGGTAATCTAAAATTTTCTTGTCTGACCAGCTGGGTCAATTCGTTGACCAATTTACCGACCAATGTTGGCCGGTATTTAGTTTTAAAAAAATATAAATTTTTTTTCCTAGTTTCCGTCCAACCTGGACAGTTTTTGGTCGCCTTTTTTGACCGACCAATATTGATCGGAAATATTTGATCGATTTTTAGCAGATTTTTAGTAGTGCTAGGCTTACATATGTAAAAGATAATTATGGCAAAGAAAAAAAAGAACAAGATGAAGCCAATCGCTACATACAATCACTTTAAAAACCTATAGGAATCACTTTAAAACGCATTTACTATTACAAAGTAAAGTTTTTTTTTTTGCCGAGATTTATAGACAGTATTAGAAGTTCCATATCTTAATAATTTAAATTTCACTTATAATTAAAATCTTTGACACTTCATTATAGCAAGGAACCTTCAATTTGAAGATGAGAATGTTAATCTCTAGCAAATGGCATAAGGAGAAGTTCTTAGTCTTTATTTTCTATCCCAAATTAACATACACTTTACATAAACATTTATTTCTGTATTTCAAGACCTCGAATAGCTCTATTTAGTGTCCTTGATTTGCGTGCATAGCCATTGTCTTTTTTCGAAAACTTTTTATGTGAAAAATTAAAAAAAAATATGAATTTTAGCTTTAAAAATGATTTGAGTTTCCACTGATTCTAGGAGATTCGTCTTCGCAAAAAGAAACCATTTCACGTCTCACAAACAAAAATTTTACTCAGGGTTAAATTAGCATGAAATGCCCACTTCTAGGGTTGCAGTAAACATAGATTTCATGTCTATGGCGAAATAATAGAGAAGTGGTGCATTTTATGTTAATTATAATGATACAAAAGACTTATTCTGGTGCTTTAGCATAAATTACATCGTCCGATTTGTTCTGTCAAACACCTATGGTAGTTTAATGCTTGAACATCCTACATTGATATTGTGGTTCGTCTCTCAACAATATATATATATATATATATATATATATATATATATATATATATATATATATATATATATATATATATATATATATATATATATTGTTGAGTTGAGGGGTGCTATATGGTTATCCCTGAGCTTTAACAAATTATATAATCCTTTAATTTTCTCGTACTTTTTGGAACTAAGGCGTAGTAGTATTTATTGTTTGTTTGTTTGATTTGCTCATTATTCATGTGAACAGAATTGCCTCCATGATCAAGGTCCAATCGGTATTTGGCTGCTCTTCATCATTACCAAGATAATGATCTGCTTAAAAGAAAAATTATTGTATTTATGTCACACTCCCATCTTCCAATTTCTAATTTGTGTAGTTAAATGATTATCTTAATGGAAAGTGATCAAGACACGGTTTCACACTTTAGTCAGCTCTACTCTTAAAAGTTGCAAAAAGTCATATGCTTGATGTAGGCCAGATCAATGATGATTTATAATCTGATGTTACTTGACTCTTTATGTTATCTACTTGATGGATATTAGAAGAGATACTTGAAAGTTTTGAAATATCGCATTTGAATGTCTATGTTGTTATATTTTCAAAAAATGATAAGAAGGAACTTTTGAATGTTATATGTGAGTTAAGTGAATGAATCAAAAGCTGAATAAGTGTCTTTGCGTAGTTAAGGTTTCCGTATCTACTTTTGTTTGTGAAACTTCAAAAGTCTGATATATGTTTTATGAATGAGATATTGAAATCACCTCTGTAAAATAGAAAAAACAGGAATCAATACTCCAGCCTTTAAGCCACAGCATCCCAGTTTAGAACCTGGGAAAAAGGTTCCTAAAATGCAAGATTAGAAGTTATTTTTGAGTTTGAGATGACTCCCTTTTAAATTCAGCATCCTTGAGACCTTGACCATATTTCTGTATTGATGTAGCAAATTTACCATACTTTCATAGAATTCAAATGAGCAAATAATTATAGCAATATTATCATGCTAATATATATTTTTAACTATTCGCAAATCGCGCGAATTCTAATACTAGTTAGTTCTCAAAGAGAACACTAAATCCCTCAGAGAATATTGTGGAGACAACTTTGACGGCATATTTGTAGTGGGAATTTGAGCCTAACTTCGTGCTGAAATATTTTGTGGGAAAACTCAAGTATCCAGGTACTATATCTAAGTCCCCTCAATAGTGTATGTTATATTATAATTATTATTATTTTTTTTTTCTTCCCAGATTAGGAGGATCTATAGTGTTTTTATACTTTTCCTCCAGCGTGACTCGAACACAGGACCTAAGGATCGTATGTAGAGGTGCTTTAACAATTGAGCAACCTTCATTTGTCAGTGTATTTTATATTGATGAATAATAATAATAATGATGGCCTAGTAATATATCAATGATTAGTAGCATTGAAAGTTACTGGAATGCAATTTCGGTGAAATACAACATCGTTTTCTATTATTCCTTTAAAAGTAAGAGACAAGAATGATGATATCATTATTATTAGCTTTTTAAGATGGAATTGTGGAAACGAGGATTTTAGTACACTGTTGGGGGAATTGAACCTACAGTATTGGATTTTTATTATTTAGTACATAAAATATAATTTTCAATCATGGTGTAACAATTGCAAGTAATAATGATGATAATAATGAAGTGAAATAATTATGTGGTATAAATTACGGTATAGTTTTCTGAAGCTACTACAGTTTCGGTATTTTTTGAAGTACTACTGTTGGTCTATGTTTGCGTACAATTATTTATTAATTGGACTGTAGGTTGACTCTGATTTTTACTCGTTCTAAGATTATGGAAATAATTCGCCTACGCTAATTAGGACGCACTATTTAATATTTTTGATAGATTGAGGCCATTGGAAGTCGATTGGTTGGTGTTGTAGATGTTGCAAGGTTGGAGAACTTCTCATTAGCGAGTTAAGTGAGACTTTAAGTTTTGATGCTTGCTTTTCTAAAATCCGTTTTGAAAAGTGTGTTTTCTCTGCCTGGTCCATGTGTTGGGACAAGCGTGCCCTTGGCAGAATCGGTGGTCTTAGACTAGCCGCAAATATATTATTTTATGAAAAATACAAAAAAAAATTATAAGTTGTTTGATGGCGTGATACCGCTGTGAGCCATAATGTTGAATTTGATACTTTGATACGGCCGTGAGCCATGGTGTTGAGTTTGATACGGATGTGAGCCAGGGGCATTGTGTATGCCTTTGTACATCACTAGAGCATTGTGTATGCTTCTTGATATATTTGGGGCATTGTGTACGCGTAGATTTGGGGCATTGTGTATGCCGCTATGGTAGATTTGAGGCATTGTGAATGCCGCCGTGTTATATTTGGGGCATTGTGTATGCTGTTGCAGACTCTTTGGGGTGTGTGGTTAATTTCCTGCACTGCCATTAATGACAAGTCCTTAATGTAGATTGTGTTGAGATATATATAGTATTGTTGTTGAATAATTGTTTGGACATTATAAAGTAATTATATGGTGACAGAATTTCTGTGCATATTAATTTTGTGCTCATTGTGTGTTTGTATTTTCTAACACTTGTTCCAGAGGTATTTAAAGTGGCGGGTCGAGGATCTTACTTGGTTATATTTACATATAACTCACTTCTTACCTGCATGTCTATGCAAATACTATTGGTGAAGACGGAGCTAGTAGCTGACGAGTTCGCAAGAGTTGATTCAGTTATTGAGGTGAGCCGCCGCATTGTTTGTGGAGGCTGCCAAAAGAGTCTTTATTATTTATTCATATGATGTTTGTTGCAGTTCTCTTAGATGCTCCATGATCTAGTGTGGGATTTGGGCTAGAATTTCAGTATAATATTTCGAGATATTAATTGTTTATAATTTAGTTGTTAGATTATTTGGATACTCTTGTGATTAATCAAATATTGTAAATTAATGGCTAAGGTAAGAAAGTATGGTTTGCCTGGCGGGTGGTGTTAGCTGGGTGCACAGTCACGTCTAGGGGGTATTTTGGGACGTGACAGAAATCCATTGTGTTTAAAGCCTTCATTACTAATGAACTTAAAGTCATAATTTTCGGGATATTCTATATGTTGATGTTTATGACAATGATTCTTAAAAGTAAAAAAATGAAAGTGTGAAATATGAAATACGACCATTGTGCCATGAATGAAGAATCATATGTACGGCCAATATAGCCAATGAAATAATGATGTTGTGAGCGGTTAGAAATGTTAATGAAGCTATATATGGTATGAAAGATTATGAAATGAATGCATTTATATTTCTATTTTCTATGTATACAAAATATTTTTGGGAGTATCATTAGCGAGTCGAGGAAGGGTGGGTTGTAACGGTCCACACCCGAAACTACACGTGTCGGTGTAGGAGTGGATTGAGATTATTTCCCTTAATTAGGATGAGATAGATGTATTGAGATTATTCCCCTTAATTGGGATGAGATTGTTGCTAGCCTTGGATTATATGCCGACTCACACGACATATGTAGGGAGACGACCTAGCCGATCGGGTGGTGATCGGAAGCCATGTCGCGCGCATGGTGGTTCCTCCTTCTTATTATCATATTTCATTCACATCACCATGTCAATCCACATTTATTCGTGGAGAGATGGCTCAGCCGATCGAGTTTGTGATCGGACTCCATGCCTCGTGTATGATGTGATGATCGGAGGCTAATGATCTCCCAACCAAAAATGTTAAATTCTAATTTTGAAAATTGTTATATTTTAACTTGGCATTTGGATATCATTGGTTGTTCCTTGCTGCTTTCATGATTATTCCCTTTCTACATTGTCATTTCTATTTCATGAGAGGGTATTTAGTTTTACATACTAGTACTATTCCATATGTACTAATGTCCCTTTTGTCGGGGGCACTGCATCTTTAATAGATGCAGGTGGTTCGTCAGCGGGCAACTTTGATCCTCGTTAGCAGTTACCCTCTACTCAGCAAGTTTTGGTGAGCCCTACTCTATCCCAGGGCCTTATGTCGCTTGGTATTGTACGTTGTGTTTTGAGGTATAGACGGGGCCTTGTCAACGGCACTTCCATACTACTCTTCTGTCACACTTAGGGGCTTCGTAGACATGATGCGGGTGGTGTTCGATGTTGGGTAATGAACTAGAGGTGTTGGTATTTGTCAAACATATTTTCCCTCGTAACTATGAACTTGTAATATTTTTGGAAATTGTAAATGAAGCTCCTATGAGTTTGGAAAAAGAATGTGGTACACTTTACTCTTCTCATATTTATTTCTTGTTACTGTTTCTTAAATTGTTCATGGTAAGGTTGGGTAAAAGGCATCAAGTAGGCTTGTTTGACCGGGATGTATCAGTCGAGCATCGGTCGCGCTCCCCAAGGTCGGGGCGTGATAGGTTATCACTCAGGTTCTGTCATTAGTAGTCAGCACCAACCATGGCTAAAACAAAATTTAAAAAGAAAAAAAGAAAAAGAAGAAAAACCATTGCTAGAATGATACTTTGATCATATTAGTAGCAAAACATTTTACTTTACTAACTAATGGAAGGAAAATCAAATATTTTAGCTAGAGAGCAACTTTAGGTCGTGTTTCTTTAAAGAAATTGAAAAGCTGAACATAGAAGCTCAATTTTTCAGTTTTTTGCAAAAAGTATGCGTTTAAGTTGTTTTTTGCCCAAAAAGTAACTCTTTCCGCTAGTTTCTAACTCTGTTTTTCAATTCTTTGAAAACTGAAAGCTCCTGGCCAATTTTTCAACTTTTCAAAATAAACGGCACCTAACAATATACTTGAATTTAAGACCAATCAAAATGCATATATAGCTCAAGGAAAAAAAATGTCATCTTTATTGAAATCTCGAATCAAATACAGTAGCAGGAAATTCAACCCTTATCTGAAACAAATTCCACCTTACCATACCAATATTTAAAAGGGCTTTGCACCAATGCTTGTGCTTTTACGCAACATTACAATGTCCTATTGGACAAAATATAATGCCAGTGTCTGTTGCTACATTCATGTATATAAGTTAATTATATACATGTTTAGAAACTTCACATATATGAGCGCATACGAGGCCTTACTAGAGACTGGGCACCATCGACAAAGATGGAAGTTCCAGTCATGTATCGTGAATCATCGCTGATTAAATAGATGACGGTGGATGCCAGATCCTTTTTAACATCAAGCCATCGATTTAGAGGCGCTGCTTCCTTGGTCAACTTCTCTGCTCTCTCCTTCCCCACTGACATAGGATACTCATCCTCGAGGTGCAAGCCACGCGATATGCCATTCACCCTAATTTGGTGCTTCCCCATCTCCAGTGCAGATAGCTGAGCAGGCATACAGATATTATCATCAAAATAAGCATAATTAGACTAAAAATGGTACTAATATATAATGGAGGCACCATCGCTCCGGAAGTTAAAGCTAGTTTAGTGGTAGAATCTAATATGACTGTTTCCGGTAAGATTCTGAGACTAATGTTAAAACAATTCAGGAGAAAAGAAAACAAGAGAACTAAACTAACATGAGAACTGCTTTATCGAAGAATAATTCAAAAGATACCATGGAAACTGAAGTCAATATTCAGAGGCAGACCCAGGATTTTAATGCGCCGGGGGCACCACTGTTTTGTTCAATCAGTGCTTCCTAAATGCCTTTAGTGTTCAGGGTGCCAAGTGATTTAAATTAACCATTTTCAAGGAATACACATACGCATATATAAGATTTCTGCCGAAGTTTACAGGGTCCGGTGACCCCTTAAGGTTGAACATAGGTCTGCCTTTGTCTCTATCTAGGGACTACAGATAAATTGATGATCCCCAATTTTTCAATTACCTTGGCACCTTCGATAGTCAATACCCTACAACTGGAACCAAAACCTCCTTCTCTCCCCTCCCAAATATTGCTAATTACTTCCGACTTTGAGACAAGCAGTAATGACAGATATATAAAATAAAATAAATAAAAATTGAAAATCCGTAAATTATCCGTAATTGAAGTATATCCCACATGGCAATCAAACTTCCCAACCACCCCCCCAAAAAAGGGAGGGTCATAATTCATTTTGAGGACATGCCATGGTGTGAGTTTTTCTAGTGCTCGAGCAAAAGATAGTAAACCCAGATATGCTAATATACCATATTAGACAACATAATTTGTCCGAAATTTGAAATTTCTTCCACACAATTGGGAAATCCCAAACAACCTCAAAGGCATGATGCAATAAAAGATGATATAACACATGTCTAACAGAATAAATTAGTAATTAGACGGAAAAGACTGGTGATCAAGAGGAGGAACAATAAAGTGAAAATGTTTATGAAGACGGGTAATCTCTTGTCTCATATAATTCTATGGGACATGGTCGTACACAGTCTGATCATGCATCCCAAACACATAGGAGAATCAAAAAAGTTACTTACCCTAACCAGCTGATGTATTCCAGCCGCACATGAACCATAAGCAGCAGCTCCTTGATATATTCCTCTCTCAGCCCCAATGATCGAGGTCAGAAATACAATGGATCCTCCGGATTTATTATCTCGCATTCTTTTACCAATACATTTCAAAAGGTACCATCCAGCCATAAAATTTATTTTGACAATTTTTTTGAACTCGTCTTCAACTAGCTGCAGTGGATCTTGCATTTTCCCTATTTCATTGCATGACAAGTATTAATAAACTTACTGTCAAACATGATGCACCTCTAAAAAAAGGTCGAGCGCATCTATAAACTAACATGTCATGAAAAGAGAAGCAAGCACCAAAACCTATTAATAACATAATACTAAGACTAAACAAGGAATTCTACTTCTGGAGGCTACATGCTTGGTCCTGCTTATGGGGTCAAATGTATGAGACGGAATCAGTTAACAAGCTTTTGGACCCACTCCGTCTATTATATCTAAGTTCTCTCTCACCAACTAACTTTTATCCAACACAATAGTAGATTTTGTGAAACAGTCCCTGCATGCTTTTCCTAACTTAAGATGCAGGGAATGCAACTAGTATCTTCAAGCCACACATAACAAGTGTCCTTTATAGACATCACTAAAACTGTCCTCAATTTACAAAGTTTAGTCTACAGTTGGTATACTAACATTGGGATATGGGAGAGATTAAAAGTGAGAAAAGGGTGGTAGCTCAATCAGAAAGGTGAAAGGAGTGGATTAGAACAAGAAGAAAACAACAGATCTCTCAAATATTTTTTTTCCTTTCCATGAAACTGGAAGTGTGATAAATTTCTGAGTCTAGGAAAGTAAAAGTGAAACAAGATTTACTATTGTTATGGCTAGGTAGTTTAACTCTTTGCAAGAAAGAACTTCATAGTTCTGCAGGTCTAAAATTAGATACAACATACAAACCCAAATCCAAAAACTACAATATTCAGTAATTCTCAAGATAATAGAACACATAGTCCTTAATTCATATTAACACATAACAAGGACAAAATAAATCTTTTTTGTTAGATATAGTTGCACTTCGAAATATTTTTCTGACTCTCCAATAAATATGCAACAAATTCAGCAAGTAATATTGTGATGACAAACAACTCACACCCACAAAATGGTCTACTATAAGGAAAAGCAAGGTCAGCTAGTTTACATCACAATCTATTGGTACATGTTCAACTATACAAGAAATTTACAACACCAGCAGTAAATTATTCCCGCGCGCACCAAGATAGCAGCTATGGACTTTGAGTACGGAAAACCAGTCTAATTCTTTATAGTTTTGCTACTTCCACAGTTCAAAACCAAGTTACATCTTTACTTTGTAACAACTTATTACATGACTGAACAACATCATACATTATTTACACCCACTACAGAAGAAACTTGGCATTTTTGTTCATTATTTACACCCACAGACAGAAGAAACTTGGCATTCAAAGTATATTAATCTCAAATCCCATGGAGAAGAAATTTCACGAATCAGAGATTTGTAAGTATTATTTAAAATTACTACAATATGATAGATTTTCGTTCAATTTACCAAACTAACTAACAGCAAGCATGAGTTCAGAATTTCAGAAAATGGACACGCCAGGATAGAATTTCCAGAAGAATACAATGATAAAGGAGGATATTTACCAGACAGGAAAAAAGAAAAAATTCGATGTAATTAATACATAATTTTCAAATTATGTGGTTTACCAAATGGCAGTCTCCGTAGCAAATCAACAAAGGTATACAACACAAAAGGATCAGCTAAAATAAAATGTGGGACAAGGTCATGATATCTTTCAGGTGTTTTTCCTTATTTACTACCCATTCCTATACTTTTCATATTCAATTAGTTCAGATTTGAGTACAAATGTTGGATCTGCTTTTTTAATCTTTCTTTACATCCTTTCCTATGCAAACCAAATTTCAGTACAGCGTCTACCATATTTTATCACACATTTAGGTACGAGATGTATAGATATATCCATTTCATGTAATAAAATCAGAGATAATTGTACATTTTTTCCAAGCTAAAGTAGATGATTCTGATCTAATTCAGAGCCTATTAGAAGTAGAAGCTGCTCTAAATGGATCTTCACGGCCAAAAATAGGTTGCAGTTAGCTTGATAATTACCCAGTGACTTTGATTCTTTAGCCAAAACCGCGAAATAGATATCAAAATTGATTAATTAACCAAGATTCTAGTCAACTATTCACATGGAAAAAAGTTATTCACAATATAAGGATACCTTTTATCAATATCATTGCTGATCTAATCAAATCCTAATCTGCTATGATTTGCCAAACCCTTTATTGTGTTATCAAGTTGACAAAATTAGTTAGCCATTCAAACATGATTATTTTCAGTTCACCATATACAGACATATACCAATTTCATTGTCAAATTACATCCTTCTGTATCTAAAGAATAAAGATAATAAAGATATTTGTTTGAAATAAAGGTCAGGTTGTACCTTCATAAGAATAGCAGTGTACAAAAGCATCCAACTTTCCAAATATCTTCCATGCCTTGTCCACAGCTTCCTCAAAAGCACTTTCTCTATCCTCCGTCATGTCCAATCCCACAACTTCCACTGCAACGCTACCCTCTAGAGAGTGCTTTATCTTCTCTGCTACACTCTTCAATTGGCTCTCATTTCCCAACAAAACCAACCTAAGTGGTAGTACCAACAAAAGTATTAAGTAGAATTTATGCTGTGCCATTTATACAGCAATTTGTGCCTATGAAATTGTGAGTATCAGAGTGCCTTAACTATATTCCATGACAGACTGTAACCTCTCTCTCTTCTGTGTGCGCGCGCGTGTGCGTGAGTGTGAAAGAAAGGATGAGTTCTATGCATTTAAAAAAAGGGAGAGTACATACTGGCAACCCCTCTGAACTAAATGGTAAGCAACGTTATTGCAAATGTCATCACCATTGGAAGTAAGCAGCACCTTCTTTCCACGATTTTCCATTCTCAAGCCAAACTAAAGAAAATTGCACTCGTCTCCAAAAAAGTAGCTCAGGCAAAGAACGACTTAAAGTTCCAAGATAACAGATTTTCCTGAAAAGAAAAATGCATGCACCCAGGAAAACATTGTCTAAGATTACTGAATGTTATATTTTATAAACATGATTAAGATTAAACATTGATAAGAAGTCTTTAATTCATAGTATGGGGTATAGCTACTACTGATATGAGAAAGCAAAATCTTTATTTATGACCTATTAGACCCATGATTAATGTGGGGAAATACATAATTCACCATAAGTCAAGCAGACATTGGAATTAACAACTAAAATCATCTAGTCAATCCTGAGCTCGTGGAGTTAAAAAAATAATTGGTGGTTTTGCAAACAAGCATGCAAACAAAAACAACAACAACAACAAAGTGGAATTTGCGAAGGTAGAGAGGCTAACAGTAAACAGGAAGCAACCAACTATAACAACAAGAAATAATAAAAACACTACGTTTAATTACACAGAAAAACCTTGACCCATATCATAAAACACCCATCAATTTCCATTAGAATGAAAACTGAAACACCGATCAATTACAAACAAACAAACAAAAAAGAGGAAAAAACATAGAACACCCATCAATTCTTTTCCTTTTCTTTCTTTTACTAATAGAAAAAAAAACAGAAAATTCGCAGTAACATCGTTGAATCAAAAGAAGAAATGCAAAAGATAAAATTCTTTACCAGCTGCTCGATCCGGAAAAAATCAGAAACACCGATCTACAGCTTACCGAGAGGCCCTGAACTGAAAAATTTAACAATTACGAAGTTAGTTGGGATGGTCAAGAAGTATATATATAGACCAAAATAGTGACTGGGTAGGCCCGTTTAGTTGACTCTAGGAAAATGGGAAGAGTAATTGCCTTACCAAATTAGACTAATAGGGATAAACCTATAAAATTAATACCTTGGCGGGGTTGGAGACAAAACCACGTGTTTCGCGCTGTTATGGCAGTAACGTGTGACGGCTTCAACGAATATCGATTAATTTTACTGATTCGGATAATGTCACTAAAATTTAAACATGTGATTTCACTTTATTTTCAGGATTTCTAATATATGTGACCAGAAAAATATATTTACTTAATCTAAAATAATACTAGCAATAATGTAAAAACTTATTACAGTATCGGTGTATATACTATAATATAACATGAATCCTATTTCGTTGCCTTTTTTTAAAAGAAAAATAAATTTATTAATTAATTTTGAGTGTAATTCTGTTTGATTCCGTATTTCTTCTATCCAGATTGTTCTCTGTGATTCGAGAGTTAGAGCAATATATTTACCGAATGTAGGATGATGCAGACTTACTTAGATTTATTTGATCTCTATAAAAGTCGAGTAACATTTTGTATTGATCACGAGGAACGATTTCTATTAATCTTTCCTTTTTATTTCTTTAATCGAGGGTCGAAGTGACTTATTTCTAGAGCAAAAAAATTATGAACCTTCTTGAATTATTTGATTGTCAAGAATCGTTTGGTCACATTTCGAATTAATCTTGAGGAAAAATATCTTTAGATCACTTCGCCTTTGAAAAAATATTTTTTAAATCTTGATCTCTTAGTAAATATTTTAAGTTTATGAATTTTTTTAGATTTTAGTTTCATTGATAGAAAATGTGATTCCCAAAGGTGAAAAGATGGAAGGTTGTTGTGCTCGGCTCCAATTTGGACCTATTTGGTTTAACATTAGAAATTAAAATTAATCAATTCCGTTTAAATTAATGTAATCGTAATTGCTGACTTACAGAGATAAAAAGTCTCGTTGGCCTAATAATATGATCAGATTTGGTACATTTAATTAAATGGTCTAATGGACCACTAGTAGTGAAATTAGCTTCAACTCACATCACTCATTTCCTACTTTGCTTTCAAAGTTCAAACACCTTTAAACGGTCATGTGATCGCCACAAGTATAATACGATTATAAAATTTGAAATTGATTACACATAGTAGGCAGGGGTGTACAAAGAAAATCGATGAATCACACTAAATCGATAATTCAAGTCAAACCGAAAAAAGAAAACTCGATTATAGTTTGGTTTGATTTAGTTTGATATTGAAAAAAAAACGATCATTATTGGTTTGGTTTAGTGTTTTAAATAAAAAAAAATCAAATCGAAACTAAACCAATCCGATAGTACATTTATACAAATTTTAAAATATTTTATACACATAAATATTTATTATAATGTAATTTATAAATATTCTTAAACTTCTTGACGGTTTTATCTTTTAACGTATTATTTCAAGTTTAGACTTAACATTCATGAATGGTCAATAAATTTTATAGCTCATAAATGTAGAAACTCAAACAAAGTTCAAGTCAATCGTAATGCTAATAAAAAAATCCAATTCAACGCTAGAAATAACAGTAGTATTGAATATCTATTTTTTAGTTTTACATTGATTTATAAGAAAAATGTATAACTTAGTTTATCTTTTTCTTTAGTGCTTAGTTATGTAATTAATAGTACGTATTAGCTATATTTATTTCAGCACGACCTATATGGAGTAGTATTTTTAGATTATGTTAATTTTCATTATGTCTTATTAATTAGCAATATTTGCTTTATGCAAATTTTATTATCTTTGTTATTGAATATTTTAGTATAATGCTATGACTTATCTCATATTATTATGTTATTTTCTTGAAACTATATTATATAGTTGTATCTTATTAGGACTAAAAAAATATTTGGAGCACAAGTTACATCTGTTGTGCTATGAAAACTTTACCGAAAAAAAAAATCTGAAAAAAACCCGAGATTGAAAACTCTGACTTTGTTAGTTTGATAAGGCTTATAGATTTAAAAACGTGACACCATTAATTTGATTTGATAATTAAAAAATCCGAACCAACCCGATCTATATACACCCCTAACCTGTAGAGCTAACGATACTTCGATAAGCCAAACTCTTCAAATAAGTGATGTTATAACCATGAACCAATTTCAAGCTTTAAAGTGAATGCAAGTTTATTAATTAATTAATGATCTAGATCAAAGGTTTGGTTTCTATGTGATTAAAACCTAGCTAGTGTTTACCCGTAAAAAGGTACAGTGGAATTTATACTTGATTTCTAGATAAATGAATTAAATCGATCCTGAAATAATAAAAAAATTGAAGAAATATGCAATACTTAGCCTTGAAATGAAGATAAAATAACAGAAATAATAGTTCGAGGAGCAAGGCTTGTGTGCCTTGCTACTAAAGGTCGTATTACTGCTATTGAAACCTTCTTCATAGTATGTTTTCCATTGCTGCCTCGTTAAAAACCTTGCGAGAAAAACCCAATTGGGACAAAAACTGGACGAAGTCAATAAGAGTGCAGCACATACTTTCAGTACAGGTGATGTTCATCAACAATAATATCTCTTGAGGGGTGCCACATTTCAGTTGCTTGGAAACTTTTTTCCATCCCGATTCTCCAACTCGTACTAACCTTTCCCGGTGACAGCTGAAACCGGGTAAGGGCCTTCCCAAGTTGGGCCTAGCTTCCATGCGTTGAGTTCCCGGTGTTGTGAGTTACTTTTCTTAGAACCAAGTCTCTCACTTTGAAATAACGGAGGTTGGCTCTTTGATCACGTCCACAACACACCTCAATAAGAGATATGACACAGTCGTATGCAATAATAATTACCCAACTAGGAGTCGGAGTCGAATCCACTAGGAGTTATGATGGGAGTTAAGAGTATATATTTGAAGCAAGCAAATGAGTTAACTAGATTTCACTTCCACGACACAAATTCTTTTTCTGCTTCTACTGTTAATATAATGATTGCAAGATAGAGGAAATAAACTAGAGATAAATGTTTTTAAGATTTTTCCAATTAGGTAAAAGGCCTAGCGTTGTGACCATAACCTAGGTATTTGCCTAATGGGGTAAAGACGTTAATGCTTGTTTTGTTGATTGGGGTGTATTATAACTCACAACTCTACACTACCCACTGAATACCTCTCGGTCAGAGAGTGATTTTGCCCAATTTGGCTTTCTCAAGATCAAATGGGTATCAACCAAAACCGTTGATAAGATATTAAGTCGAGTTATTACTATCTCTAGGTTGAACCCTTTAATTGGATTAAACAATCTCTCAATTGAACCAATTCCTTGTTAGCTAAGTTATCCTAAACTAGGTCCCTCTTTCTCAAGTAGAGATTAAGTCAAATAGGCATGAATCAATGTTTGCAATCATTAATTCTAAAATTTAAACATGAACTAAGCTAAATAATCAACACACAATCATAAATAAGCACTAAATTAGATACCCATACGATTTACATACTAGGGTTGGGTTACAACCTTAGTAAGAGTCTAGCTACTCATAATGGAAATTGCAGAATATAGAGAAGAAAAGCTAATTAAACTCGTAATAGAAGATTAAAATGATGAAATCTAATGTAAAATACCAAAATAATGTAAAACGTCCTAAAGTAGTAAAAAAAAATGGCTACAACGGCTTCAGATGTTCAAAACTTGACTTAATTTTGTGAAACTCATCTATTTATACCGGGCGAAAAATCTAGGATAAAAATTCCTCTCGGGAGGTTCTGCAGCCGCATAATTCCATGTGCGGTCCGCAGATTTCTTCAAATGGGAGGAAGTGGAGTTCTGCGGCCGCACATTTCTGGACTGCGACTACATAATTCTTGTGCGGTCCACATTTCACAAAGGCTCCTGGACTTGATCTTTTTTCATACTCTGTGGTCTTTGACTCTTAGTTCAGTTCTGCGGCCGCACATTGCTAAAAGGTCTGCTAATTTTTTCTTCTTGCTTTGCGGTCGCAAATGAAATTCTGCGGTCCGCAATTTCTTCTATGGACCCCACATTTGTTCTTCAGCGCCCTTTATTTTCTTGTGCAACCAAACTTCCAGCATTCCTGTTTCCTGCAGTTTTGCATAATTTTATTAGTTCCGGGAACACAATTCAATACTTTCGGAGTAAAACAAAAGCTAAAAGGTGATAATGAGCAGTCAAAATCCCTGCTTATCAGCTCCCCCAAACTTAAGTTTTTTCTTGTCCTCAAGCAAATAAATTAGTTCTCACCTCCAAAAGTTAAGGGTCATTTCAGCAATTCAAAGGTGATCCATCAACACATTAGTTGGGACCAACAATTACCCACATTACTCATGTATTATCAACAAGGCGATAAGTTAAGCATTCATGCACATATAGTTTTAATGTGACATTTGAGCTTCAAGAATTGACCTTACTCATCAAGGACTCTTGCTATATCATGTAGGTCATGGTGGACTACAAACTACTCCTCCTCTACTTTCCATTTGCCAGGATCACTTAAGAAATTTAGCACTCAATCCAAAGATTTATGAAAGGTTCACTCTTCTCTTTCAAGAGAATGCTGCAAGTACGGCTTCAAGTACCATAGTCTTGCCCCTCATGTAGATCGCCACTAATGTAAGCTCACTCGGCTTGAAATCAAGTAGGACTTCTTTCGGGATGTAATGAAGGCTTTTGGATTAGGGTCGGATACAGTATGGGTGAGTGGTTACACCTTTCCTTAAGCACTTGATCTTTCATTTCTGGACTCACACTTTACCAATTCTTAGACTTTCATTGGGGACTAGAGATACTTAACATCACTCTTTCTTGATCATTTCATTATTTTTATCCCTTTTTGATTTCTCCATGTTTGGGATCATTACCTCTTTTTGGATCCATTCAACCCTTCCACTTATTCACTTTTTGCATTTTTCTTTTTGTTATTTTCTTTTCTTGCCTTCTCTTCTCATAAAAATCATTTCTTTTCTCTTTTTGTGTCGTGATACCTTTTTCAAGTTCCTCGTCTCTCCCTCAAACTTACGTTTTAAGCAATTTATTTCACGTAAGTGTTAAGGAAAGCTCGGATGCCAAGAGAGAGTCGCGACCAAATGGGTAAAGGCTTATAACATGGTTATCAAATGAGAAAGGCTAGAGGCTCAAAGGGGTTGACTAAGGATAATGACATTGTTTGGCAATATAAAACTCAAACGGACCAAGGAGAGCGTACAATCACTTCTCAAACCAAGCAAAACATAGGATTTCGCCTTGAAATACATTCGAGGAAAGTTCTAGACCTTTCGCATGGATACTTAGACTAGCAACAATTCGTCTTACCCCTCACATAACCAGATTGTTAAAGAGGATAGAGTCTAGGGCCTACAACGATAACTTTCAAGGTTAAAGATCATTATGGTTCAATTAAATCACTCGATGATTGCCAAAATCAACATAAGAGCCACAAAGTCACTAACTATAGCTATTTCTTTCAAAAACAAAACTTGTCTCTAACCATAAGCACGTAGTTAAGTGTGTTAATACCAATTAAAGCATGGTTGACTCCTCAAGCACGACATAATTAGGTCTTTTTTATTCATTACTACTACTATTATTACTTAAACACAAAAAACAATGGACTCATTCCCTTAATAAGGTTGTCACGCCATCTATCGTTGGGACGAGTCACCCGGTTCGCACAACAACTACCTTTGGAAAGAACCGTGGCATTAATAAAACCAAAGTCTTATTATCTACTAAAACATAAAAATAAGCTACTAAATCAAATAAAGAACTAATAAAGAAACAAAAATAAAGAAGCTAATAAGCAAAAACTATCGAAGATAGAACGAATATACATAATGAGAGAAAGAGAGAGAATATATACAAAATAAGAAAAGAGAAAATAATATCAAGTTATTACAGGCCAATTATCTTAGAATGTATCAAATATAATCAACAAACTCCACCCCCCCCCCCCCCCCCCCCCCCCCCGGAATAAAGATAACCATTGTCCCCAATGCTTAACAAAATAAGAGTAAAATAGGGAAAAGAGTGAAGAAAACTCCATATGTCTCCTTGGACATCTCTGTGTCCCCGACAATATCACCGTATGCAGGCTCATCCAACTGAATCTTATCATCCTTAACTCTGGATGTGGCTGGGTTGGTGAACATCTGACGCACTACCTCGGCAGTGTCGGTAGCAAGGTCTGGCTTCTCAAACTGGCTAACTGGTGCCACCGGTACTATTGGTGTTGTAGGATCTGGGCCTGAATGGTGTGGATCAATCAGCATGTCAAAGGGGAGATCTCCAGCTGTAGCAAACCTGGTCACCTGTCTCCGGAGCTTGTCCATTGACTTCTTGGTGGCCTGGGACTTTCTCATCTTCTTTACTTTTTTTCTCAGCTTCAATCACTGACCCGTGCTGTACCAAGGTAGCCATGATAATGTTCTGGTTCTCTAGGAGGTTATTCAATGTCTCTTAATGTGTCGGGGAAAACTGAGGTGCCTGAGTAGTAGACTGTGTTGTAACAGTACTGGATAAGTCAGACAACTTTGCAGTGGTTGTCTACATCCAGTTATTGAGGCTCGCCAATGTCTGAGAGACTCGTAGCGCAGAGAGAGGGGCAGTAGGCATGGGCACCGACTTCAAAGCCAGGGACTGTGGATGATGGCAAAGGAATAACAGCGGAACTGGAGGAAGGCTCGACTGAAGTGGATGTAACAACAACTGCCTTAACAGTTATCGTAGTTGGCTCATCAGACTGGCCTACGGTGGTAGGAGGCTGAACTTTCTTCTTTGGATTGTTTGCATCCATTAGTGAATACCAAGTAAAAGGCTTCTTTGGCCTCACCTTTGTGTTATAATCCCTCGGCTCTACCCTTGCATCCGTGAGATATTATGTAATAGTGTTGGGATATGGGTGGGACGAGTCATATTGCTGAGCAATCACTGAGATGTTGGGCGACATCACGACACCCACATTGATAGGGTACCCGGCTATAATAGAAGCAACCGAAACTGGCCGAGGAATGGGAAGGTAAGTCTCATTTTGACTCGGGCCGAGTCTGCTGTAGACAAATGTTTGCCACCCCTTCGCCTCAAAACTGAGAGTGCTTCGGTGGATAGGAATCCCAAAGGCAATCCATGGAGGTGGTGGCCCTGGTGTTGCTAGAATATCCTCTAACCAAGGTCGGGCTGCGTCTCCCAATGCATAGTTCTCCAAATATTCCCTTGGCTCAACATCTTCGAAGACCAAGTACGTGTTGAGTGTATGTTGATCAAATCTCACTTTTAAGTTACGTACTTTAGTCACTTTTGTTCCCTTTTTTATGTGAGGCACATTTGCATAGAATTCATGGATCGGGTACTCTTTGGCATCCACTACACTCTGAGTGAACCAAATCTAACCCTTGCATTCCCTAAATTGTCTCAACACAACAGGGTTGTACCTCTTCAAATATTTTAATAGAAATTATCACTCGAGATTTAGCAACATCACTAGCCACCATGTATGAAAGAAGGTGAAAGTAGCCAAGCTAACAAATCGGTCCTCCCAAACCTCTTTCTTCTTTGACCTTTCAAGGCCGGCAGCTGTAGCATCTCCCCCTCTACTATCATCGGGGATATCCTGAACTGGTGTAACCTGTGCCTTAGGGATAGGTATAGCCGATGGCTCAGAAGCCTGACTAGCACTCTTCGAGTCCTCGAAAGTGCTATAAGATGAGGATGGCTCGTCCCTGAGTTGGTACCTCCCTTGCGGCATTGACTGTACTGTCGTCTGCTCTTAAACATGGGTTGAGTTTCCCTCTGATGCTTCCCTAGATGAGACATATGAGCTCGTGTCAGAAAGATATACACCTCTCTCCCTTCCGGATGTAAATTTCTTTACAATTGTCTTTTGTTGGCCAAGGGGTAGGGCACTCTTGCCTCGACCCCGAGAAGGTTTACCCCTCCCTTTAGAAGTGTCGCATCTGCCTCTAGATTGAACCATTGTCTGTATCAAGCAAAGGCAATTGTTTGTTACAATTCAATGTTCAGACATACACATGAGATATGCAAGTATACACCAGAAAACACAGTGAGATCACAGTTAAAGCATGCTTGCAGGAGAAGGATCTACGATCAACACAATTTTCTTGCGGCCGCAGATGAGGCCTTGCGGACCGTAGAAGTAAAGTGCGGTCCGCACAATTTCACTTACGACCGCATCTATGAAACCCAAATATTCCAATCTCTGATGACAGAGATTTGGATGATGTGATGCCTTAACACGATTTTTGTGATCCCTACAATTAAACCTGCAACTGCACATTGGAGTCTCAAAGTAGGGACTCTCTCATGACAGTAAAATTGTATTTCTGCAGCCGCAATGGGAATTATGCGGTCCGCACAGTTTACCTTGCAGCAGCAGATCCTTTCTTCACTAATGATACCCAAGAATCAATTTCTGCGAACCACACAAATTCAGGTGCGACCGCATAATTCAAAAATTACAAACAGTTCAGTTATTTCATTCAAGGTTTTGCAATTTTGTGCTCAATTTGACATGGTAACCTCATAGAGACATGAAAATATTTTGACCCAATCCCATAGAGCATGTATTAGTTAATTCAATACAGATTTACCCCCCCTCCCCCCCCTCCCCCACATGGATGCATAATTGAATTCTATTGACCAATGGCCTAAAATGACTAAAAGTCTACAAATTAAAAGAATAAAATGATTAACAAGAAATTGAAGCATACCAGATAAATGAATGAATGACTATTAAAAGATGTTGTGTGTGTGGACATATAGATTCAACAAGAAATTTCAAGAGTGTACTGTTTTTATGCTTAGAGAGGGAAAAAACATAACAAATGCCCTAATTCCTCTATTTGTACGACTTAGGTAGATAAGGGGAAAAGGGCGAGTGCGTCCGCACAATTTCATGTGCGGTCCGCACAATTTCATGTGCGGTCCGCACTCTGTTACCTGGTGACATTAAGTCGGCATCTCGTTTACGGTCTGCACAATTTTGTGTGTTTTGTGTGCGGTCGCAAATTTTCTTTTGCGGTCGCACATCAACCTTTTTCCTGACAAACTAACTTAAGAGAGTTGACATTTCCACCTTTCATTTGTGCGGTCCGCAAGCTCATTGTGCGACCGCATTGCACTTTTGTTGTAGTAACCATAATTGTGCGGTCCACACTTCTTTCAACACTTAGCTAGATTTTTTTCCATAGTTCCTGTAAGTCACACTCAGTCCTGTAGCATACTTCAAATCAATTTAGAATAAAAATAACACCTATCTACCAAAGGAAAAAGAAAATAAACATGGGTTACCTCCCAAGAAGAGCCTGACTTAACGTCGCGACACGAAGCAGAATACTATCAATTGAAATGAGTGACCGCCACGATGTGGCTATCTCTAAACTTTCCCAAATAGTGCTTCACCGAGTGATCATTGACTCTAAATACTTTATTATTTTTGTTCTTCAAGTCCAATGCACCAAAAGGTGTCACACCCACAATTTCAAAAGGACCACTTTATTTAGACTTTAGCTTCCCGGGAAACATCCTCAACCTTGAGTTGAACAACAATACAAGATCTCCCACCTTGAACTCTTTGTTCCAAATGTATTTGTCATGAAAATATTTCATCTTTTCTTTGTACAAGGACGAACTTGTGTAGGCATGGTATCATAACTCATCCAATTCATTCAAATGTACAACCCTCAAGTTAGCGGCTACATACCAATCAAGATTCAACTTCTTTAGAGCCTACATGGCCTTGTGCTCAAGTTCTACTGGAAGGTGACAAGCTTTCCCGAATACCAACCGGTATGGTGACATTCCAATAGGTGTTTTGTAAGCCGTACGATAAGCCTATAATGCATCATCAAGCTTCTTGGACCAATCCGTCCGGTAAGCATTCACTGTTTTAGATAAAATACTCTTTATCTCCCGGTTGGAGACTTTAAATTGACTGCTAGCTGGTGGATAATAGGGAGTCGTGAATTTATGAGTAACACCATACTTGCTAAGTGAAATGTCTAAATCCTTGTTGCAAAAATGTGACCCCCTCATCGCTTATAATTGCCCGTGGAGTACCAAACCTTGTGAAAATATTCTTCCTCAAGAACGCCACCACACTTATCGCCTCATTATTGGGTAGAGCAACGACTTCAACCCATTTGGACACATAATCCACCGCGACCAAAATATAGGTATTTCCTCAAGAACTCACAAAAGGGCCCATGCAGTCAATACCCCACACATCAAAAATATCAATCTCCAAAATGGTAGTGAGAGGTATTTCATTTTTCTTTGAGATTCCACCGGCCTATTGACATTCATCACATATTTTCACTAGCTCACTAGAATCCTTGTGAAGAGTGGGCCAATAGAAACCGCAATTCAGCACTTTGGCCTCCATTCTTGCTCCACCATGATGACCACCATATGGAAAAGAATGACAAGCTCCAAGAATTTCACCTTACTCTTATTCCGGTACACATCTTCTAATCACCCCATTCATACAAATACGGAAAAGGTACGGTTCATCCCAATAAGTATCTTGACAATCCCATTTGAGCTTATTTATTTGGTTTGAAGAGAACTTATCCGGGATGATTCCACATACGAGGAAATTTGCTAGATCCGTAAACCATGGCAAATCTTTCATTGAAATAGCCAAGAGTTGCTCATCGGGGAAGGAGTCATTGATTTCAAGGCCATCATGCAACCTCCCATCCTCCTCCAAACGAGACAAGTGGTCCACCACTTGGTTTTCACTTCCTTTTCTATCTTAGATGTCAATATCAAACTCTTGCAACAAAATCACCCATCTCATCAACCGGGCTTTGGAGTCATTATTGCTTATCAGATAACGAAGCGTCGCATGATCCATGTGGATAATGAATTTTGCACCCATCAAGTGCGGGCAGAACTTCTCAATTGCAAACACAATGGCAAGGAGCTCTTTCCCCGTAACGGTGTAGTTGACTAGGGCACTATTCATGATCTTACTAGCATAGTAGACCGGATAAAAAATCTTGTTAATGCATTTTCCCAAAACAACCTCAACCTCTATGTCATTTGCATCACACATGAGTTCAAAAGGGATACTCTAATTTGGAGCGATGATGATGGGAGTAGTTGTCAACTTGAACTTTAACAATTCAAAATCTCTCATGCAATCATCATTGAAGTTGAGCTTAGCATCTTTCTCTAGAAGCTTGCACAACGGATTCACCACCTTAGAGAAATCTTTGATGAAGCACCGGTAGAAACCCGCGTGGCCTAAGAAACTCCGCACACCCTATACCAAAGTTGGAGGTGGAAGCTTAGAAATCACCTCAATCTTTGCCTTGTAAACTTCAATTCCATTCTTTGAGATTTTGTGGCCAAGGACAATGCCTTCCTCGACCATGAAATGACACTTCTCCCAATTGAGCACCAAATTTGTGTCTTCACATCTTGCTAACTCTTTAATCCAAATTTGCAATACAATCATCAAAAGAATCTCCAACCATCGAGAAGTCATCCATGAAAACTTCAAGGTAGTCCTCAGTCAAGTCTGTGAAAATAGCCATCATACACATTTGAAAAGTCGTCGGTGTATTGTACAAACCAAATGGCATCCACATGAAGGTGAAAGTATCATAAGGGCATATAAAGGTTATTTTCTCTTGATCCTCAGGGGCAATAATAATTTGGTTGTATCCCGAATTCCCATCAATAAAGCAATAAAAGCATGACCGGACAATCTATCAAGCATTTGATCTAAGAAAGGAAGTGAAAAATGATCCTTCCTTGTGACTTTATTGAGCTTGCGATAGTCCATACACACCCTCTATCTGGTCACCGTTCTTGTAGGGATCAACTCATTCTTGTCATTGGTGACCATCGTCATGCCCCCTTCTTTTGGACACATTGAACCGGATAAGTCCATGAACTATCAGAGATGGGGTAGACAATCCCGACATCCAACCACTTGATGATCTCCTTATTGACAACTTCTTGCATAGCCTCATTGAGTCTCCTTTGATGTTCAATATATGATTTGGCGCCTTCCTACAAGTTGATCTTATGCATGCAAAATGCGGGGTTTATCTACCGAATATCCACCAAAGTCCACCCAATATCCTTCTTCCTCTTTTGTAGCACCGCCAAAGTGGAGTCTACCTACACGTTAGTCAAACAAGAGAAAAGAATAACTGGTAAAGTAGAACAAGGACCAAGAAATTCATACCGAAGATGTGGAGGTAATGGCTTCAACTCCAAGATCCAAGGACAATTTTCGGGGTGCATAGTTATAAAACCTCATTCCTTGCAAAGAGTTTACACATTCCATGAAGCCATCCATATCGTCATCATTAAAGTTAAGAAAGACGGCCTCCAACATATCACCCACATTGATCATAGCATTTGGATCATCAACAATAACACCAATCACTAAATTCACAAAAAGAGCACACCGCATTGCTATTTGGTTGCCGCATTGACTTTCAAACATGGAAAACCACTTTTTCATCACCAACCCAGAAGGTAAGTTCTCCAGCTTCATCATCACAAAGAGTCTTCCCAGTAGCAAGGAAAGGTCTTCCAAGAATAATCGGCACCTCATAATCAACTTCACAATCTAGAATGACAAAATCCGCCAGAAGAATAAATTTATTAACACGAACCAAGACATCTTCAATCACTCCCAAAGGTCTCTTCATAGTACGATCGGCCATTTAAAATCTCATAGAGGTGGGTCTTGGTTGCACAAATTCCAAGGGCTTAAAAACCGAATAGGGAATCAAATTGATACTTTCCCCAAGATCACAAAGAGCTTTTTCAAACTTGGCATTTCCAATTGTACAAGGAATCGTGAAAGCACTGGGATCTTCCAACTTAGGAGCCATTGAGGGCACAATTGCACTCACTTGATGAGTGACTTTGATGGTATCAATATTCATTGATCGTTTCTTTGTCACGAGATGCTTCATAAACTTTTCATAGCCGAGCATTTGTTCCCAAGCTTCAACTAATGGCACATTGATTGAGAGACTCTTCATCATTTGAATGAACTTCTTGAATTGATTCTCTCAATTTTGCTTGGCAAGTCTTTGAGGGTATGGAGGTAGAGGCTTAAGCAATGGTGCCTTAGCCTTTTGCACTACCGGCTCCGATATGTCAATAATCTGATCCGTAGACGGGTTCACCTCCTCTTGAGTCTCTTCCACACTATGAGTAATATCAATCTGAACTTTATCATTTGATTGCACCACATTGTTCGGGACCTCTTCTTCTTGTACCACTTTCTCATCATCCACAAGTTGCCTTTCACTTGAGGTATATGCATTCCAACCTCTTCCATTTCTTGTAGTAACGGTCATAGCATGCTCCGTGATGTTTTCACCCTTTGGGTTTACTACCGTATCACTTGGTAGTGCTTATTTAGTATGAGAATTTAGAGCTTGAGATATTTTCCCCATTTGAATTTCTAAGTTGCGGATCGATGTGTTATGTGAGGCAATTTGGGCATCCGAATCGGCATTCTTTTCCATCATTTGCTTTAACATATTCTCAATACGCCCATCTCATTGTTTGAAGAACTTGGACCATAGGAAGGATAAAGAGGTGGGTTGCTCAGTTGTTGATACATCGGGGGCCTTTAAAAATCCGACCCCCGGTTGCCTTGATTATTGTTACATCCTCCTTGATTGTTAACCCCCTCCCCCATCCCCCCCTCCCCCCGAATTTCCTTGATAGTTGTTGTTATGCCAATTCCCCTGATTGTTGCCACCACTCCAATTTCCTTGGTTGTTAGAATTACAATTGCCTTGATTATTTTGAGGTCACCATTGTTGTTGGTTTGAGACTTGGAAGTTGTTTCTTTTCCCTTGAAAGTTGATCACATATTGCACCTCATCTTCTTGTTCATTGTAAAAAGCATCTCGATCAAAACCACTTTCCTCTTGCGCAATAATTCTACACTCGATTTTGCACTTATGGACCTTTGATCCTTCTTTTGTTTACTATCATGTACACCCCTTCCATGGAATTAACTTGCTTAGGATTTTGCACTTGTCGAAGTTAAGCCTTTGCTAGTTGATTCATGATGGTAGTTAATTCGGCAATAGCTTGCCCATGGTCATGCAACTCTTTGTCAAGGTGGATCACGTTTGGATCACCTTGTGGAACATTAGCCCGGGATTGCCACACTGATGTTCGCATACGGCGTAGTCATAAAGTTACCACCGGCAAGTTGATTCACTACACATTGGTTGGCCGTGTTAATCCCACGATAGAAGATTTGTTGAATCATGTTTTCTGTCATATCGTTGTTGGGACATTCCTTGACCATTGTTCCGCCAACACATCCCAAGTGTGAATGGAATGGTTTGGCAATCATTCCAATCAATTTGAGGCTTTCTCCCGTAGAGAGAAGGGAAAAAGCCTTAGCCTCAATGCATCTTCAGAGACATTTGTTTGTTTGCTCCCCCAACAAGTGTCCATAAATTCCTTCAAATTTTTGTACACATTTTGACTTGGAGCACCGGTGAAGAAACCACGTTGCTCTAACAAAGTGAGCATCATATTGGTGATTTGAAAGTTACCCGCCCTAATATGGGGAGGGACTTTTACACTAGCATATCCTTCATTGGGTAACACCTGGTGCGGAGCCACTCGTGGTGGAGGTGGGGGTGGAGCAGGAACATTATCATGAGGCACTTGGACTCTTCTATTTGCTTGATGTTCAAGAGGAACCTCATCAATTTGATCATCCTCGATGTCCACATCCCCCAAAGGTAAATTTTCGAGTTCAATGTTCGTCATGGTTGTACCTACGATTTCTCAAACAAGTTAGTAACATAGAAGGAAAAGAAGATATTCCAAAAACATGTCCAAATATATAGCTAACATTGTTTTAACTCCCCGTCAAGGACGCTAAAAATTGATCACGTCCACAGCACACCTTAATAACAGATATGACACGGTCGTATGCAATAATAGTTACCCAACTAGGAGTCGGGGTCGAATCCACTAGGAGTTATGATGGGAGTTAGGATTATATATTTGAAGGAAGCAAATGGGCTATCTAGATTGCACTTCCACAACACAATTTTGTTTTTTACTTCTACTGTTAATCTAATGATTGCAAGATAAAGGAAATAGAATAGAGATAAATATTTTTAAGGTTTTTCCAGTTGGGTAAAAGGCCTAGCGTTATGACCATAACCTACGTGTTTGCATAATGGGGTAAACACATTAATGCTTATTTTGTTGATTGGGGTGTATTATAACGCACAACTCTACACTACCCATTCAATACCTCTCAGTCAGAGAGTGGTTTTGCCCAATTTGGCTTCCTCAAGATCAAATGGGTATCAACCAAAACCATTGATAAGATTTTAAGTCGGGTTATTACTATCTCTAGGTTGAACCCTTTAATTGGGTTAAGAAATCTCTCAATTGATCCAATTCCTTGTTAACTAAGTTATCCTAGACTATGTCCCTCTTTCTCAAGCAGAGATTAAGTCAAATAAGCATGAATTAATATTTGTAACTATTAATTCTAAAATTAAGCATGAACTAAGCTAAATAATCAACACCCAATCATAAATAAGCACTAAATTAGATACCCATAAGGTTTACACACTAGGGTTGGGTCACAACCCTAGTAAGAGTCTAGCTACTTATAATGGAAATTGCAGAATATAGAGAAGAAAAGCTAATTAAGCTCGTAATGGAAGATTAAAATGATGAAATCTAATGTAAAAATACCTAAAATAGTAAAGAAAAATGGCTACAACAGCTTCAGATGTTCAAAAGTTGACCTAATTTTGTGAAACTCGTATATTTATACAGGGCAAAAAATCTAGGATAAAAATGCCCCTCGGGAGGTTCTACGGCCGCATAATTCCATGTGCGGTCCCCAGATTTCTTCAGCTGACAGGAAGTAGAGTTCTGCGGCCGCACATTTCTGAACTACGGTCGCGAAGCAATCTTCTACGGCTGCATATTTCTGGATTGCGACTAGAAGGCAATCTTCTGTAGCCGCACAATTACTGTGCAGTCCGCAATGCACAAAGGCTCTTGGACTTGGTCTTTTCGCATACTCTCTGATCTTTGACTCTTAGTCTAGTTCTGCGGTCGCACATTGTTGAAAGGTCTCCTAAATTTTTCTTCTTATTTTGTGGCTGCAGATGGAATTCTGCAATCTCTTCTGCGGACTGCACATTTGTGCTTCTATGACCTTTATTGCCTTGTGCTTCGGGACACTCCTTTTTGAGTCGGATTTTATCTCGGGAGACCAAACTTCCAGCATTCATGCAATTTTGCATAATTTCATTAGTTCCGCAAACACAATTCAATACTTTCAGACTAAACAAAAGCTAAAAGGTGCTAATAAGCAGTCAAAATCCCCATCGATTATAATATCTTTTCATTCTCTGCTTTTGGACTGCCATTCTTATATAAGCCAAGTCCCTGCGCTCATCGAGTAGCTCCAAGATGATTAATATTGCCTAGTTGTTTGTCTCTTCATTTGCTTGGAAATATCTCAAGGTAGGCTCCCCTACTTCCACCAAGATTAAGGCTTCTGCTCCGTACATAAGGGAAAAATGAGTTTCTCCTGTGCTTGGTTTGGCCGTTATTCGGTACGTCCATAGCACTTCAGGCAATTCCTCAGGCCATTTACCTTTGTCTGCTTCCGACCTCTTCTTGAGATTTTGTATAATCACTTTGTTCATTGATTTCGCTTGACCATTTGCGCTCGGATGAGCTGTCACGTTTAACCAGTACGACTTCGATAAAAGCATATCCAAGGTTTAAGTGGTCTCTTAAAAAGTGAAGAGCCGATGAAGTTATTGAAGATCAATGTACATATAAAGATAAGAAAATTATTCAAATTTAAAATCTCAAAATATATGCATATTTTACTAGTTAAATATTGAAGAAAACCAATACATTATTAATAAATTCATAATTAAACGTATAAAGATTTAAAATCTAAGGCAGACATTTTAATGACTGAGGGAGGCCGAGGGCCTGATTGTGAGGATATTTTTGGGATCGGGCTACATGCCGTAGCAGGTCATGTTGGCTTTTATATATATATATATATTATATTATTATTGCACGTGAGTTGGCCGTGCAACACGTGAGTTGGCCGTGCGGATCCTTATATTACTATTGCACGTGAGTTCGGAGACGTCCGAAACCCGTAAAGAAAAAAAGGGCCGCCGAAAAAGAGAAAATTCTTTCACAACAGGCTCTATAGGGCGAAGACGTGATACTTTTGATTTTCAAGTCTTCAAGGAACTTTGTGATCTTTGCGCCTATATTTTATGGCCCGTTATAGCAGGCTATCTCTTTTGGTATTCTAAATTTGCATATAATGTTATCCTACAAAAAAACCACCACCTCGCGTTCGCCGATCTTCTGATAAGGACATGCTTTAACCCACTTAGAAAAATAGTCAGTTAAAATTAAAAGAAATCTTACCTTACCAAGGGTCGGCAGCAGTGGTCCGACGATATCCATTCCCTACGCATGAACGATCATGGAGATGGAACTGAGTGTAATGGTTCTACTGGTTGATGTACCAGTGATGAGTAGCGTTGACACTTATCGCATTTTTGCACGAAAGCTTTGGCGTCTTGTTCCATTTGAGGCCAATAGTATCTTGCCTTTATCAGTCTTAGTACTAAGGAGTCTGCACCTGAATGATTTTCACATATCCCTTCGTGAACTTCTTGCATAACATAATTAGCTTTGGAGGCTCCCAAGCATCGGGCAGCGGGCCTTGAAAGTATTTCATGTACAACGGGCCTCCTTTGAAGCTATATCACACTTCTTTGGCTCGCAGCGCCCGGGATGCCTTGGAGTCTTCGGGAAACTTCATGTGTTCGAAATAATCAATGATCTTATTCCTCTAGTTCCAGACCAAATTAGTCGTATTCACCTCATAGTAGCTACTTGCGTCTAGAATTGAGTGCATGAGTTGCACTACCGTCCCAGAATTTGATCCCTTTATTTCCGTTGATGAACCGAGTTTAGCTAATGCATCCGCTTATGTGTTTTCTTCCCTTGGGATATGCGTAATTGACCACTCCCAGAATCGAGCAAGCAGAGCCTGAACCTTCACCACGTATTATTGCATACGCTCCTCTTTAGTTTCGAAGATCCTGTAGACTTGATTTACCACCAGCTGGGAGTCGCATTTGACTTTTATGACCTCAGAATCTAGTCCCCAGGCCAATTCGATTCCTGCAATCAAAGCTTCATACTCTGCTTCGTGTTACTCAAAGGGACCATTCTTATAGACTTTCTTAGGATTTCTCCCGAAGGCGTTATTAATAATGTGCCAAGCCGGACCCCATTACGTTGGAAGCTCCGTCCGTAAATAAGGTCCAAACTCCCAATGTTGATTCTGACACCATCACTGCTTCTTTGGTTGACAGAGGCAGCAATCCTGGACTAAAATCGGCCACAAAGTCGGCCAAAACCTGTGAGTTAATATCAATCCTAGGCTTATACTCTATGTAAAATTCACTCATTTCGACGGCCCATTTGGCCAATCTACCTGAGAGTTCGAGTTTGTGAATGATATTACGTGGGTGAAAGGTGGTCACCACATGTAACGGCCCGGTCGGTTGTTTTGAGTATTACAACCCCGTTCTCCTATTTACTGCTCAATTTATGCTTTATAGTTATTATGTGACTCGCCGGGGTGATTGGTTCGGGTCTGGGGAGATTTTGGAATGAATTGGAATACTTAGTTCCAAGGTTTAAAGTTTAGGTTAAAATAGTGACCGAATGTCAACTTATGTGTAAACGACCCTGGAATAGAGTTTTGATGATTCCAATAGCTCTGTATGGTGATTTTGGACTTAGGAGTGCGTCCAACAAATTATTTGGAAGCTCGTAGCTAAATTAGGCTTGAAATGGCTAAAATAGAAACTTAAGTTTGGAAGTTTGACCGAGGAGTTGACTTTTTTAAATTGGGATCGAAATGCGATTCTGAAAATTGGAATGCCTCCGTTATATCATTTATGACTTGTATGCAGAATTTGAGTCAATCGGACTTGATTTGATAGGTTTCGACATTGAATGTAGAAGTTAGAAATTTATAATTTCATTAAGTTTTAATTGGGGTATGATTCGTGGTTTTAGCATTGTTGGAGGTGATTTGAGGGTTTGACTAAGTTCGTATGATGTTTTGGGACTTGATAGTATGTTTGGTTGAAGTCCCGAGGGCCTCAAGTGAGTTTCGGATGGTTAACGGAATGAATTTTGAAATTGAAACTTGGCTGGAATTTTCTGATGCTTGTGTCTGGTTTCCTTCTTCGCTTTCGCGAGTGGGTTCTCGCATTCGCGAAGGGGAAACTTGAGGCATGTAAGATTTCCTCTTCACGTTCGCGAGAGGGGTATCGCGTTCGCGAAGAGGAGTTGGGGGCAAGCGAGGTTGTTCATCGCGTTCGCGATTGGGTATCGCATTCGCGAAAGGGAAAATAGCTGGAGTGAATTTTTGCCTTCGCATTCGCGAAGGTTCGCCCGGTAAAGAATCGCGTTCGCGAGCTGTGTCTCGGGTTCGCGAAGGGCAATGTTTGGACAGCATAATTTTGTGCTTCGCGAACGCGAGGGACCTGTCGCATTCGCGAAGAAGGAATGCCTGGACATAATGTTTAAGTTCTGATTTTTCATTTTTGACGGATTAGAGCTCGGGAAGAGGCGAGTTTTGGGAGATTGGCAAGTAAAACAACGGGTTAAGTATTTTTAACTCATTATTGATCAAATTACCCGAATCCATGATTGTTTTTAACATTTAATGGGTGAATAAAGTTGGAAAGTTTAGAAAACCCTCTTGGTTTAATTTGAAGATTTGAGGGTTGTGTTGATGTCGGACTTAGGTAAAATTGGCATGGTTAGACTCGTGGTTTAATGGGCTTTCGGATTTTGTAACTTTTGTCGGATTCCGAGACGTGATTTTTGGGTGTAATTTTGGATTTTGATGGAAAAATTTGTATTTCCATATGGAATTAATTCCTATAATTTTTATTGACTGAATTGGATTATTTGTGGCTAGATTCGAGGCGTTTGGAGGCCCATTCGCGAGGCAAAGGCATTGCAGAATAAATAATTACATAATTTAAGGTAAGTAACAGTTCTAAATTTGGTCCTGAGGGTATGAAACCTCGGATTATGTGTTATGTGACTGGCTTTGAGGTGTCGCACATGATAGGTGACGGGCATGTGTGCGTGCACCGTAGGAATTGTGACTTGGTCAATTTCATGGAACTGTATAGTTGAATAATCTGTTGATATTATTACATTTTTCCACGTACTTAGAGAAATTAATCTATAAATCATGTTTAAACTATGTGTTGACATTGTTGGGATCCATAGAGGCCGTGTACATGTTGAATTATCTGCTAAATTGTTGTTTCATACTCAGTCACAATTTTTACTCGCATATTACATCTAAGTCTCTCTTATACATTATTGATGCATCATATCATTGATGGTTGGGTTGCTTATCATAATTTATGAGAGCCCGGGAGACTGGAGAGGTTGATGACTGAGTGAGGCCGAGGGCCTGATTTTGAGGATATTTATAAGATTGGGTTGCACGCCGCAACATATTTCATTATTATATGCCACGATTGGCTTGTTATAGCGCTTGGGCTGAAGAAGCCCTTCCGGAGTCTGTACACATCCCCAGTGAGCGCAGGTACCTACTGAGTGCGAGTGCAGAGTGTTGAGTGATTGAGAGGAATGGGTGACTGTGAGGAAAGAGTGACTGTGAGGTTGGAGTGAATGAGAGGACTGAGTGTCTGTTACTCTGAGAGGATGCATTGATTTCGTTATTGCTGCATTTCAGCTGTCATATGTCATTATTTTGGAAATTTCTAAAATACATTATCTTTTGTTTCAGTCGAAGTCGATATGAAATTACTATGGAATTTTAAATGTTGAACTTGAGAGCATGCCTACCCTTTTATGTTGAAAATTACTATATTTGAACTTAGCTGTGAATCTCGTCACTACTTTTAGTTCTTATTTATTATTATTACTTACGGAGTTGGTTGTACTCATACTATACCCTGCACTTCGTGTGCAGATCGAGGTGATCTCGGAATTGTGGGTGTTGATTCTTTCGCATAATTGATTTTTCGGAGATTCAGAGGTCGCTGTCATGTTTCGCAGACCTTGTCTCTCCTTCTCTATCTTCTTGTTCACTGTATTTGGTATCAGACTATTATAGATCGTGTTTTTCAGACTTGTGAGGTATAGATGCTCATGTACTCTGTGACACCCCGATAGTTGGGAATTCCGCATTATGTTTTGGGTTTTTTATCCCGGTTATGAGAACGTTTACTATTAAAACTGCTTTAAATTCATTCTTGTTAAAAGTGTTGGAAATATTTGTGAGAAATCGGCTTGTCTACCATGTTAGGCGCCATCATGATAGGTTGGGATTTTGGATCATGACACCACAACTATCGGGTAACATTGGAAGTAAGGCCTCAGCTTCCGAGCGGCGACTACGAGAGCTAAGGCCAGCTTCTCCAAGTGCGGGTAGCGAGTTTCTGCTCCCGTTAAAATTATACTAACGTAATAAATGGGAGATTGCGTACCTTCGTCCTCTCAGACTAAAATGGCGCTTACTGCTACCTCCGAGACTGATAGGTAGATTAACAGTGTTTCACCTTCCTTCGGCTTTGATAGTAACGGAGGGCTTGACAAGTACCTTTTCAAATCTCTCAAAGCCTACTGCATTCCAGAGTCCATTCGAAATTGTTTTTCTTCTTGAGCAGTGCGAAGAAACGGTAGCATTTCTCTGATGACCGGGAAATTAACCTGCTTAAAGAGGCCAATCTCCCTGTGAGCCTTTGAACTTCTTTCACACTTGATAGCTAGTTTGGGATGTCTTCGATGGCTTTGATCTTATCGAGGTTAACCTCAATTTCTCTTTGTGATACCAGAAATCCTAGGAACTTGCCGGATCTGACCCCGAACGCGCGCTTCCCGGGGTTAAGCTTCATGTTATGATTCCTTAGGATATCAAAAGTTTCTTGTAAATTTTTAAGATGATCACCTGCCTTTAAAGACTTAACAAGCATTTCGTCTATTTAACTTTCATGGTTTTCCCTATCTGTTTTTCAAACATATTGTTTACGAGTCGTTAATAAGTGGCTCCGGCGTTCTTTAGCCCGAAGGGCATCATATTATAGAAATATGTGCCAAATTTCGTTATGAACGAAGTTTTTTCCTGATCCTCCAGGTTCATCTTAATTTGGTTGTACCCGGAATAAGTATTGAGGAAACTCATTAACTCGTGCCCAGTCGTTGCATCAATCATTTGATCGATGTTTGCCAGTGGGAACGAGTCCTTTGGGCACGCCTTATTAAAGTCCTTATAGTCTACGCACATACAAAATTTATTGTTCTTCTTAGGAACTACTACTACATTAGCTAGCCAGTCTGGATACTTTACCTCTCGGATCGAACCGATATCAAGTAGACTAGCTACCTCTTCTTTGACGAATTTATTCTTGGCCTCCGCAATAGGGAGTTTCTTTTGTCTTAACGGAGGGATGCTGGGATCCAAGCTTAACTTATGTATGGCCACTTCCGTTGGGATACCTGTCATATCCGTATGCGACCATGCCAAACAATGGCATTATACTTAAGAAATTTAATAAATCCAGACCTGAACTCGGGGTGAAGTCATGTCCCCAAGTGTAATTTCCTCTCAAAGAACCTTTCAAACAATGCAACTTGCTTGAGCTCTTCCGTTGTAGACTTCGTTGCGTCCGTCTCTTCTAGTACCTAGAAATATCTTGGCACGTGATATGATTCTGACGCTTCTTCCCCCTGGTTAACTTCACTTGATTTGGGAGCAGGCGCCGGTTCCTGTAATTTCCATGCCACATGCTCCTTCCCTTTGCTACTGGATACCGAAATCGTATTCATCTCCCTTGCCATCGGTTGGTCGCCTTTTATCTGTTTGATCCCTTCGAAAGTTGGGAATTCCAATAATTGATGATATGTTGATGGTACGACTCTCATCTTGTGCAACCACGGTCTTCCCAGAATAATGTTATAACCCATATCATCGTCCACAACCTCGAAAAGGGTTGTCCTCAATACCCCCTCGGTATTTGTGGGCAGCAGGATCTCTCATCGGGTCGTTATGCTTCTGAGGTTGAACCCGGCGATGAATTTTGTGGCCACAATGATGCTTCCAGTAAGTTTGGCTTGCTCCAATACCCTCCATTGTATGATATTGGCCAAACTTCCTAGATCCACCAGAACACGTTTAATTTTAAAATCTAGTACATTTAATGAAATTATGCGTCGCTGTATGGTAGCAACAGTCTATTTGCGTCCTCCTCCGTGAAAGTGATGTAGTCTTCAATGACTTCCCGGAGTCTCTTGCCATGGGTTACTGATACCTTCGTCTTCTTTGTTGCCGATAAGGTAACCTTATTGATCTTATTCCCCCTGAAGATCATGTTGATCATCTAGCGCGGGAGATCTTCTCCTGTTTTTGAGGGCTCCACATTATCACGGTTGCGGCCGTAATTGTTCTTGGCCTAGTCACTTAAGAATTCTTTGAGATGGCTATTTTTTAGTAGTGCGATGGTAGGCTAGATCTAATTACTGCATTGTACTTGTATTTGAGCTTGAATGGTAGTATATTGCACTTATTAGGTGTTTGATGCCTTGCAGGAAGCGATTCTGAGCTAAAAAGATATCCGGGAGCTAAATTGAACAAGTTGGAGCTTTGAAGTATGAGTAAAATCCCAAGGGATTAAACTGGGATCGCATTCGGGGGTCGAGGACCGAGTCTGGATATCAAAAATCGACGAAACGAAGTTACTCTATAAAGTTTGCACTGTCGCTGCGCATGGGGCGATGCGGATGTGTATTTCTACTGCTTCCCGGCAGAACTTGCTCTCTGAACTTTCCCACAAGCGCCCTACATGGGGCGGCACGACTGTGTAATTTTCTCACAGTATTTGTCCGGTTTCGGCTAAGAAAAGGTATTTTTTCCTGGGCCTACTCCTACATGGTATAAATACACAAAAACGACATTTTTGAAGGGACTGTTTGACCTCAGAAGCTTTGGGAGAGCATTGGAGGTTACAAGATACAAGATTTCATCATCTTTCCATCAATTCAATACGGGAGTTTGGATTGCAAAGTTAGATTGATGCTTTCTTATTCTTCAATTATATTTGCGATGACTTCTTCCATGATCATGGAGTAATATCTCTTAGTTTTTGACAGATATAGTGTTTTGATAAATATTTATGGATTTTAACGCTAGTTCATGCTTGAATTCATTTATGGAGTTTTGAATTATTACAACTTTATTCATCAGTTTATTTAATCGAAAGAGGAATATCTTGGGGATTATCTTTGCATTATTTTATTTGATTGAATTCATTTATTCTCTTAAGTAATCGGAAGAGCTTGTTGAATTGTTGATTAAATCAAGTTAAGAAAATATTTGAGATACATTTTCCTAAGGACCAATCCATTAACGCATGCTTGCATACTTCACAGTGCTTATAATAGTTCACCTCGTAGAGTTAAGATTTAATCGAGAGAGGAGTCTTGACTACACATTTGAACTAATCATCGAGTGAATTAGTAAGAATCATTAGGACATTAGAGTGAATTAAACTAGAGTTAAATCTCAAATAGTTATCTTGCACCTATATTGTCAAACCTTTATTCCTCACATTTATAAGAAACCACTTTGCGAATCTCCAATTCCTTGATGTCTATTGTCAATTGCTTTATTTTAGTAGTTAAACGTAGTCCATAATCATTACAAATCAAGTTTTGATCATCCTGAATAGCGTTAAGCTAGAAATTACTTGAGCATTGTTTAAATCCAATCCCTTTGGAGACGATAATTAGACTACACTATCTTTGACTAGCGAGCATCAATTTTGTGTTGTGTTTTATGCTCGTCATATTATTACTGCCTCTTCATGCATATGTCGGTAGTCCCCAGTCCGGTGGCCATTCATCCCGTGGTATTCACACCACAAATTGGGGTCTCTCTGGTTGGGATCGGACCTCACCGGCTTTGGGAACCGTGCTTTTTTAATGTTCCTCACAGTCAATACTAACTCTACTATACTGATGTTGAAGTTGTATTCTGATAGCCTGGGATAGGAAGGATCCCGAGAACCTGAAGTTTCTTTATCCTGCAATGATCTGTTGTTCTGACCGCGATCAATTCTTCTGTCTGTCAACCATAAACTTCTGCCACGTTCTTCGACCCGTTCGTAGGGCAAAAACTGACCCCTCAAAGACCGTCTATTTGTGTCAAAATCGTCTTTGATTTTTCTTTATTCTTCTCTCGACCTTTTGGCGACGTCGGGAAGCAAATCTGATCATCTTCAATACTTATCTTGGACTCGTACCGGTTGTGAACATCTGTCCAAGTCATCGATTGGAACTCAAGCAAGCTTTCTTTCAATTTCCGGAAAGTATCATAACTTCTCGGATTCAAAGCCTTGGTGAAAGCTTCAGTCGCCCATTCATCTGGAACAACCGGGGGCAACATTCATTCCTTTTGGAACCGGGTGACGAATTCTTGTAGCAACTCCGACTCTCCTTGTGCAATTTTGAATATGTCGACCTTTCGGGCCTGCACATTTCTAGCCCCGACATGGGCCTTAATAAAAGAATCTGTGAGCATCTCAAAGGAATCTATGGAATGCTCGAAAAACAATGAATACCACGTCAAGACTCCCCTCGTAAGAGTCTCTCCGAATTTCTTCAGCAAAACAGATTCAATCTCATGGGGAGCTAAATCGTTCCCCTTCACAGCCATTGTATATGTGGTAATATGCTCCTAAGGGTCCAAAGTCCCATCATATTTCGGTACGTCGGGCATTTTAAATTGCTTCGGGATTAATTCTGGCATCGTGCTTGGTTTGTACGACAACTGAGTATACTTCTTTGAGTCCGGCCCTTTCAGCACCAGTGGTGCACTCGAGATTTGGTCCATGCGGGCGTTTACTTCCCTCATAAACTGTAAGAGTTCGCTTTTGAAGGGATCACTCTCATTTTTGTGA
>AWOL01S0213812.1:0-17692 GCA_000715115.1 Nicotiana otophora
TGAATGAAGGAGGGGGCATTTATAGAAGTTTAGCAGCGTTTCACGTCCAGGGATGGCCGACCAGCAGCTGACATGCATTTAATGCCATTATGTCTTGACTGACGAGACGTTTTGGATGTTTTGGCATTTCTGTCACGATGTGTCGAAGTAAGAATCGGAAACTCATATCGTTTCTCGTCGTTTACTCTTCAAAATATGAGGGGACTATCTTTATGTGGGTGAAATCGAGCTCATGGTACATCCCGGCCTCCGATAAAATAAGCGAGAAAGGGACCGAAAATTAACCAAAGTACCACCGGACCAGAACCCGGGGCATGACGCCCTCCTTGAAGAATATCGAGGCCATGGTCCCGGAATCGATTCTAGTCTAGAATGACTTCGAAGAACATTGTCAGATAATCCAGCATAGCCAACAGAAATTCGAAATATTCGTGACTGGCCGAATATTACGGTGGGGATCTCGGGACGTATCGATAAGGAATCGGCAATCAGTGAATCAGAAGATTTGTTTTACCTGTTATAGAGTTTACCTAAAGTAGGACTCCCCTACTATATGAAGGGGGTTTGATAATTTATGAAGGACATGGTAACACGCACTCCAAAGAAATACATTATTAGTTTTTCTATCTTTAGCTCTTGTTCTTTTTCATCTGTACCAGTTGTGGTGAGCCCGGCTCGAGAGTGGCTATTTCACTAAGTTTGAAGCTATTCAACTCGTGTGGTTTGAATTTATTTTATCTTTATGTTTTCAATAGTAACTTAGTTTATCGATTTGTATCAAGTTAATCCGCGTATTCTTAAACCCACTTACAAATTTAATTCTTATCCGGTATGGATGGTAAACACCCACGTCCCACAGTTTAGCCGTGGGGCATGTAATATAAATTCGAAATCAAAACACTAGGGACGCAACCTGAAAACCAAGACAAAAAAGGAAAGATATTCAAAATCTGCCACCACAAGTAGATGCAGTTGGCTCACCTCGACGTGATACAACTACCGTCTTGATCAATATTATGGCGCAAAGCTGGAAACAAAAATAAAAGTTGCCCATAGCCTAGCAAGATCATCAACTCGCCCGTCTGTCATACCCCATGGAACAAGGCTCTAAAAATATTGTACATGCTATGAAAAAGGTATAGCATATATCATAACTGTAATGAATGTATAAAACAGGCAAAAGATATACATGTAACAACTCATAAGTTTAATCTAATAATGTCACCTATGCATATCAATAGCCCGTCCATAAGCACACAAACTGTATCTCATAGTGTCACCTATGCGTTTTAATATTCCGTCCTTAGGATATACTCTTACCTGTGTTGACTATGGATTTTAGTAGACCGTCCATATAGCCAATCCTAACTCATACTGTACCAAACAATTAGTGCAATAACTAGTAGCAAACCACTGTGGTGGCAACCGAACTATGTATCAGAAGGTGCATACAACATCCGGTATGATGACTATATTAACTCATCAACCGAAGGCACGCAAGGAAAATAGTGCAATAACAATATCAATAAATAAGAGAGCACTCATTCTATAAATCTAAGTACAATAGGCAATGCCACATGTTTTCTAAATAGTCCAAACTAGCATGTCATGCTTTGTAATTCAACAAAGAGAGTGAAGTACCTTGGCATATAGCATATAAGCGAAGAAAACTATATACATGTCCTAGTATGCACTCCTCAACATACTAGGTATTTTAAAGTATTCAAGCAAGTTTCTAAATCATGACGTTGAAAAAGCAAGCAGTCGACAAGTCAAAGTATTACTTGTCTCGATAATGGTAAACTTTTACTTGAAACCTTTACTTGAAATGCCAAACCTTCCTCAGACGATCTCTAATGGCCTCAATCTATATAAAATCATAAATAACGAGTCAAAATTAGCTTAAGAGAATTACTTTAATAATTTTAGGAAGCTTCAAAATCAAAGTCAACTCTTGGTCAACTCCAACGGGTCAAGGGGTCAAAATCCAATATAAATTATATACAGTTTCTGATTATCCATAAGATCATGAGTCCAAATATACAATTAGTTTCTCAATTTGAGTCCCAAATGCCAACTAAATTTTAATTTTCCAATTTAGGACTTAGGGCACAACTTTCATAAATTTACAATTTCTACTCTCAAATCCTTCAAATTAATTTGAAGTCACGGAAAAATATCATCATATGTGCTGAACTTCCTCATTGTAACTCTTATTTATTGATACCAACATATCAAATAGTCGTAAAAAGAATCATAAAGAGAGCCCATATATTACCTTGGAAAGAAGACTATTATTTGCTCAAGGTTTTGCGGTTAAGCACATTTGAACTATAGATTCCTTCGGAGCCTTGTTAGAACTAATCACCTTAGATATTGCCACAAACATTTCCAAGAATGTGATGCCATTATAAGGGAAATACATAGCTGATGCACGTTGCTGAAGCAACACAGAGAAATGAAAGTCTCTTGCATTTCTTTCAAACTCATTACCAAACTTAGCTTGGTTTCCTTTGCATTTGTTTTAAACACCTAATTCTCTTGTAACTCGGGCTCTGATGGCACTATAATGTCTCAACTCTGATCATTGCCTATCATAGAATAAAGGGTAAGTATATAGTCATATAACATGGCTAAAACGAATATGCCTGAAAATCATAATATTCAAGGACCTTCGGCCTCAAACAAATGAGGATACTTGGACCGCATTCCTTCCTTGGCTTCCCGCATCATTTTCTCAACGTTCTCTATCCTTCATAAGACTTTAATGGAAGCTACTTCATTGGACCTCAACTTTTGTACATGTCTATCCAGAATAGCAACTCGACTTCCTCGTAAGACAAGTCATCCATAATCTGAACATCATCAACTGGCACGACTCGAGAAGGGACTCTGATAAACTTTCGCAGCATAGATACATGGAAGCTGGATAGACAAACTCAAACTCTAAAGGTAATTCTAACTCAAAGGCCACTTGGCCTATCCTCTGAATGGTTCTGTACGACCCAATGTATCTTGGGATAAGTTTACCTTTCCTACCAAATCTCATTAACGCCTTTCATAAGAGATACCTTCAAGAAAACCCAATAGTCAACATGGAACTCCAAGTATCGTCGTCGTATATCTGAATATGACTTCTGACAAATCTGATCTATCAACAATCGCTCCTCAATAAGCTTTACTTTCTTTACAACTTGATGGATCTGATCAGGTCCAAGAAACGCTAATTCGCCCACTTCGAACCAGCCGATACAAAGATCTACACTTATGCCCATATAGAGCCTCGTAAGGTGCCATTCTAATACGTGATAACTATTATTATATGTGAACTCAATGAGAAGAAAGTGGTCTTCCGAACTTCCTCTAAAATCTAGCACGCACGCTCGTAATATATCTCTGAGCGTCTGAATTGTACGCTCTTCCTGGCCACCTGTATGTGGGTGAAAAGTTGTACTAAGATTTACATGTGTCCCCAAACCTTTCTGGAATGACCTTAAAAAGTTCGTTATATACCAGACTTCTCTGTTTGATATATAATAGATATTGGGACATCATGATGTCATACTATCTTGTTAATATACAACATTGCATACTTCTTGGTCGTATAAGTCATTCTAAAGGGTAAGAAATGAGCTTACTTTGTTAGCATGTCAACAATCAACCAAATAGCATCAAACTTGCGATAGGAGCGAGGCAAACCAATGACAAAGTCCATGTTAAGCATCTCTACATCAGAATCTCTTGTTCTGGACTAGCCCGCCGGGCCTCGGGTGCTCTATCTTCACCTGTTGATAGTTGGGACACTGTGTGACGAACTTGGCTATATCTCTTTTCATATCATTCCACCAGTAGACATCTTTGATGTCGTGGTACATCTTTGTCACCCGTGGATGAATAGAATACCAGGAATAGTGTACCTCTGCCATAATTTGATCTCATAGTCCTGCAATATTTGGGACACACAATCGACCTCGGTATCTCAAGACTCTATCTTCTCTGATCTCGAATGGTGTATTTTCATTTGGTTGGGCATGTTCTCTATACTACAATAGCATGGGACCATCATAGTAGCTCTCTTTTACCTCTACTACTAAAGATGATGATGTCATGTTCTGAACGACAACACCACCATCAGTTGAGTCTAATAATCGGACTCCAAATCTTGCTAACCTATGCAGTTCTTGGGCTGATTCTCTCTTCTCGGCACTCAATTATGCTAAATTACCCATAGATCTGCGACTGAGGGCATCGGCTACAATATTAGCCTTACCTGGATGGTATAAGATATCAAAACCATTGTCTTTTAGAAATTCAAGCCAATATCTCTGTTGCATGTTGAGCTCTTTCTGTTTAAAGATGTACTGGAGGCTCTTATGATATGTAAAGAAGTCAACCTGGACACCATAAAGATAATATGGCCAAATCTTAAGCGCGTGTACAACTACTGCTACCTTAGATCACGGCCGAATAGTTCTTATCGTGCTTCCTAAGCTGTCTTGGGTCATATGTGGTTGCCTTGCCGTGCTGAATGAAAACACATCCTAAACCGACACCTAGGGCATCACAATAAACTGCATATCCCTCTAAACCTTCAGGAAGTGTCAGAACTGGTGTTTCCATCAATCTACTCTTCTGCTCTTGTAAACTATGATCGCAAGCATCTGTCCACTGAAACTTAGCTTCCTTTTTAGTTAGCTTTGTCAAGTTTGCTAAAAGACTAGAGAACCCCTCTATGAACTACTAATCCCAAGAAACTACGAACCTCTGCCAGCCTTGTAGGTCTGGGCCAAGTCTTCACAACCTCTACAATCTGTGTATCAACTCTTATTCCCTCGTCTGAGATGATATGACCTAAGAATTCCATTGAATTAAACCAAAATCTACATTTTGAGAACTTCACGTAAAGCTTATGATCCTAGAGAGTTTGAACCACCGCTCGTAAGTGATTTGCATGCTCTACTTCTAAACGTGAATAGACTAGGATGTCATCAATAAAGACTATTACGAACACATCTAAGAGTGGCCTAAATACACTGTTCATCAAGTCCATAAATATCGCTTGTGCATTTATTAACCAGAAAGACATAACAAGAAACTCTAAATGACCGTATCTGGTCTTGAAGGCCGTCTTCGGAGTATCATTCTCCCGAACTCTAAACCCGGATCTCAAATCAATCTTCCAAAATCATTTGGAACCCTACAACTGATTAAATAAATTATTAATTTGTGGGAACAAATACTTGTTCTTAAAAGTGACTTTGTTCAATTGTCGATAGTCAATACACATTCTGAGCGAGCCGTCTTTCATTTGCAAAAAACAAATACTGGCGCACCCAAAGGTGAAGTACTAGGCCGGATGAACCCCTTCTCTAACAAATGTCTTAGTTGCTCTCTCAATTCATTTAACCCGATATGAGCCATTCTCTAAGGAGGGATAGATATCGGCTGAGTTCCTTGAAGCACATCAATGCCAAAGTCAATCTCCCACTCTGGAGGAATACCTGGAGCTCGTCTGGAAATACATATGGATATACATTCACCACCGGAATCGACTAAAGGTTTGGTGGTTCTGCATCTACATATCTTACCTGAACTATATGATAAATGGAACCTTAAGAGATCAGCTTTTGTCCTTTGAGATAGGAAATAAACATACCCTTAGGCGTCGCTACACTACCTTCCCATTCCAAGAATGGCTCCCCCAGAAATTGGAATCCGGCAATCTTTATCCAAAATTCAACATTGGCATAATGACATGCTAGTCAGTCCATGCCCATTATAACATCAAAGTCTATCATTTCTAACTCGATCAGATCCAGTGAGGTCAAACGGCTAAAAATCATTACTGCACAACCTTGATAGACTCATCTAGCAATACATGATTCGCGAACTGGTGTAGACAAAAGTCTTACTTAACAACTCATGTGCTATACCAAACATCCCCGCAACAAATGGGGTGACATATGATAAAATAGACACTGGATATGTTAAAACACAAACATCATGTGAACAGACAGTCAAAGTACCAGTCACGACATATGATGAACACTCTAGGTCTTGTCGACCTGCCATAGCATATATGCAATTTTGGTTATTGCTTGAGGTCAAACCTCCACCTCTACCTCAGCCTTTGCTAGTTTATTGTGACCCTCACCTCGAGGGATGTACTGAAGCTGATGACCCGATGGTTGAGCTAGTCGGCTGGGCCATACCACCCTATTCACTCGTCAGACAATCTTTCATCATCTGACCCTCACCTCTACACGAATAACAAATGGTCGGACCTACCCTATATCTCGCATAATTCCCCCTACCGCGAGTGTCACATCGCGGTCGTGCTGATCTCGTTTGCCCTGAACTCCTTTGTTGCTGGAACCCTACCTGTAGTGAACTCTCACCAGGTCCTGACAAAGCATAATGATCGGATCTATAACCCTAGAACTGAGGTGGTGCCGACCTAGGTGTCTGTCCAAAAACTTATGGCCTGAAACTGCCCTAGGACTCTCCCCGATAACCTGTGATCCTCGCTCTTGTTCTCTCTCTTTATCCTCTCATTAATACATTGCTGATGTTTCGCTCCTCAAATGGACCAATATACCGAAGGCTCAACTTTTCCTTCTTCCCGAACCTCACCACATACTTCATGGGTAAAACTCTGAGTAGGACCCTCTCACCTACCATGAATGCCACATCCGAGCCTTCCAATCAACATAACACTTTTGCTTGGACTTCGCTGTACAAAGTTGCTCCTAAATTAATTTCACCTCTCTAAAGACTCACACACTAAATCAGTGCCCAATAACCTAGCCTCCGAGGCTCAAACCAACCAACTAGAGAACGACATCGCCTCTCATATAAGGCCTCATACATTGACATTTGGATAATAGACTGATAGTTGTTGTTGCAAGCGAACTCTACTCACGGTAGAAACTGATCCCATCTATCTGTGGATGAAATGTCGTACTCATCTCAACCTGTGTGTCCAACTTACACAGCACAACCCTTCAGAAACACGATGTAAATTGAGTGCCCCCATCGGAGATAATAAACATGGGCACACCATGTAGGTGAACAATCTCTCTAAGATAAATCCGAGCCAGCTACTCTAAAATGTAGGAAGCCATGACTGGAATAAAGTGTGTAAACCTGGTCAGTTTGTCCTTAATGATGCACACAACATCACATCTCCTCAAGGTCCGTGGCAACCTCACTAAAAACCCATAGTGATACACTCCCACTTCCTCTCTGGTATATCTAATCTCTGATGCTCATTTTTTATTTTCTAACACTTCAAACACCGTGCAACATGCTCAACAAAATCCTTCTTCATCCTCTACCACCAATAGTGCTGCCTTAAATCATGATACATCTTCGTGGCTCCCGGGTGAATGGAATGCCGTAAAATATCGGCCTCCTTAAGAATTAACTCTCGCAACCCATCCACATTTGGAACACAGATCCGACCCTGCAACCTCAATATCTAATCATCACCAATAGTAACCTCCTTGGTATCACCGTGTTGCACTGTCGGCCTAAGGACAAGCATATGGGGATCATCATATTGACGTACCTTGATACACTCAAACAATGATCAATGTGATATAACACAAGCAAGGATTTTGCTGGGCTCCAAAATATCTAATCTCACGAATCTGTTGGCCAAAAGCTGAACATCCATAGCTAACGGCCTTTCCCCAACTGGTGTAAAAGCAAGACTCCCATATTCTCCGCCTTCCTACTAAAAGCATGGACCACCATATTGGCCTTCCTCGAATGATAAAGAATGGTAATATAGTGTTTCAATAGCTCCAACCGCCTATGTTGCCTCAAGTTCAAATCTTTTTGCTTGAATAAATAATGAAGACTCCGGTAATCTATGAACACCTTGCAATACACGCCATAAATATAATGCCTCCAAATTATAAGCACGTTAACAATAGCTGCTAACTCCAACTGATGCACTAGGTAGTTCGTTTCATGGGGCTACAACTAACACGAAGCATAGGCATTTACTCTACCATCTTGCATCAACATATACCCAATGCCAACCCGTGAAGCATCACAATAGGTTTTATATGAAACTGATCCTGAAGGCAAACCCAAAACTAGAGTTGTAGTCAATGTGATATTGAGATTCTGAAAGCTCTCCTTACCCTTATCAAACCACGTGAAAGGGGCACCCTTCTGTGCCAATTTAGTTAATGGGGTTGCGATAGATAAACACCCCTCCACAAAATGGTGATAATATCCAGCCAATCATTGGAAACTATGGATCTCTGTAGCGGTGGAAGGCCTGGGCTAACTCTGAACTACCTCAATCATTTTTGGATCCACCTTAATCCCCTCACTGGACACCATGTGACCCAAGAATGCCACTGAGTCTATCTAGAACTCGCACTTGGCGAATTTAGCATATAGCTTCTTCTCTCTCAAAGTCTGGAGCACGATCCTCAAATGATGATCATTCTCCTTCCGGTTGCGAGAATACACCAATATATCATCAATGAACACATTGACAAATGAATCCATATAAGGCTGAAAAACATTGTTCATCAAGAGCATGAAAGTTGTAGGGGCATTAGTTAGCCCAAAAGACATCACCAAGAACTCATAATGGCCATAACGGGTCCTGTAAGCCGTCATAAGAATGTCTGAAGCCCTGATCTTTAGCAGGTGGTACCCCAATATGAAATCAATCTTTGAGAATACACTAGCACCCTAAAGCTGATCAAATAAATCATGAACACACGACAGTGGGCACTTCTTATTGATGGTAACCTTGTTCAATTGCCTTTAGTCAATGCATCTCATAGAACCATATGTCTTCTTCACAAATATGTATCGGTGCACCCCAATGTGACACACTAGGCATGATGAGAACTTTATCAAGCAATTCCTATAATTGTTCGTTAATGGAACAGATTCAACAGTAGAAGTATCAGCACTAACATCTCTCACAAAGGCCAAATACGCCAAACAACCCTTCTTAACCATCCATTGAGACTTCAAAAATTGAATTACTCTACTAGGAGTGTGAATAAGAGAACCTCTACACTCTAACATCGGCAACCCCGGCTTAGCTAATGTCACGATCTTAGTGTGACAATAAAGAATAGCATGGTACGGAGATAGTTAATCCATACCCAAAATCAACTCAAAATCAACAATATTGAGCAATAAAAGATCAACCCTCGTCTCATAACCACCAATGGTAACTACACAAGACCCTACACAAGACCTATATATTGTCAAGCTCCAACTTCGGGGAGCGAGACCAGCGCTCAACAGAGTTACCCCAGTTGAGCAAGCATGCACGGTGTCGTCTACCCAACTAAACCATGAATAAAGAGAAGAATACATTTCATTAATTAGACAGTAAGAGGTTATGTGAATAACACCAGTTCATTTCATTAGTTACGTCATTAACAAGTCTCCAAAATAGTACATTGTATAATCATAGTAACATTGGAGAAGATGATACGATTACAGAATTTTTAGTTTAACCTTCGCAAAAATAGATACAACCCACACTTTCTATAGAGCCTCTAACAGAAACAAAAGAGTGTTATGACAGTGCCGGCAACAAGACCCCGACTATACCTCAAAACACTATGTATATGGAACAAGAGATACAGGACAACAAAATGAAGTGGGGCTCACCAAGTCAGTTAAGGAGAGGGTGTGCTAGTATCATTGATCAATACCACCTGCTATGGAACCATATGCATCCATTAAAGATGCAGCGCTCCCAATAAAAGGGACGGTAGTACATATGGAATTGTAATAGTATATAAAACTAAACACCCTCTCAATAGAACGGGTTATAGTAAATGGAGAAGAAAACATGAAATTAATAAGAGACTCCAACATTATCAAGATGTCAAGTTAGGGGAAAGGTAAATTTCAAGTAAGTTTCAGTAATTTACATTGGGAGCTCTTTAGCACCGATACACCACCGTGTTTTAGCACGGAGTCCGATCTCAACATGACCGGCTAAGCCATCTAACCCCGAGGCACACATTCACAATACCACCATGTGCATGGCATGGCATCCCATCTCAGCCCGATAGGCTAAGCCGTCTCACCACAATGCCGTGTGGGTCGATATCACATCACATCTCGCTAGCAATAATGTCATACCATTTAAGGCGAAACATCTCAACACACAAATCTCATCCTATATAATGGGAAACAATCTCATCACATTAACACGGGGATTTATCCCTCAATCACTCCTACACCGGCACGTGTAGTTTCGGGGTTAGGTTGTTCCCACCTACCCTTCCACGGTGGCTAAACGATACTCCCAAGGCATTTATTATTAAAAGAATTTACCACTCATTTCTTATTCTTTTACATATCATTCATTTTATTGGCACCATTGGCCTTAATGCAATATCATTCTTGGCACGTTGGTCGTACCGCGTACTTCATGCTCACTATTTCACTTTCAAACATCATCACGGATCGTCAATAACAAACATTTCTATTCAATACTTTAAGCACACATTTGAGCAGTTTAGGATCTTAGGCACATGAACATTCTACTACATACTCATACTTTGAACATGCTCCCGATGAATAACATAATATGATCAAAATATTCCGGAACACATTTTGAACTTATTCATATATACATCTTTCGACACCAAACTTATTCAGAATAGTCAATTCATAATGGACAACTCGGGACTTACAAGAACATCATGGGAATTCAATTCTAAGAGAGAAGTTTAGCCTATATACCTCGTTTTGAGCTTTTCTTAACTCACTACACGGTTCCGGAAATCCTAGCAATTTTGATCTATTTAGAAATATAGCAAAATTGAACATAAATTATGAAGGAGTTCATGTTTCCAGATCATGTGAGCATGTTAGCAAACACTAGGCGTGCATTATGATTTAAAGGTCCTCATATAGTGGATTCCTCCATTTTACTACCCAAAGTCTAGCCAATTGAGCTCAACGATCTTCCCACAACCCTAGATAGTACATGCATGCATAATGAACAACTCCCACACCCAATAATTTCTTGGCTTATTACATATTTTCAATTAAATCTCAAAATTGAAGGCTAGGGCTAGAATCTTACCTTTTTGGTTGAAGACCTTGTGAGTTACCCTTGTGAAATCTTCAAGGCTTGAGTAAAGATTGATGAACAAATGACTTAGAAATTCCTTTTCTCACTCTATACCACCTTCCTCTCTCTAAAATATAAGTTTGAACCTTCTAAAATGATCCCTAAGATTGTTTTATAAGAATGCGGGGTTTATAAAACTAGAAAAATGAAGCACTGATACAGATCTGCAGTCGCATATGAGACCGCATAACACTTCTGGGATCCGCCAGATGGGTCGCATAATGGTCCACTGAAACTGGGCATTTCTGCCTCACTCTGCGACTGGTATGTGGTCCACATACCTATTCTGTGGTCGCCTAATGCGCTGCAAAACTTCACTCCAGAAATGTTCATGCTGGGTATGTGATGGGTTGTGCGTCCCGCGAAATGATTATGCGGTCGCATAATGGATAACATAATGGTCCAACAATTTGCCCAGATTTCTACTGCAGTCTGCGACAGATCTGCGGTCCGCAGATCAGTTCTACGACTACAAAATGGACCGCAAAAATGCCCTCACTTTCAAAATATTTTCTTCAACTCCCCAATGCATTGTTCAACCCAAAAAGTCCGAACCGCACTGTTCAACGCATAAGTCTACCCCAGCACGATGAAACCCCAGGTTAGGCAAAACTTTTACGGGGCCTTACATATATACCATCCACCATAATATAATCACCAACCGGTGTAGGTACATAAAAAGGAATATCACAAGAATAATAAGGCATATCCAAAACCGAGCAAACTATGATGACACATAAGAATAAGTGGAACCATGGTCGAATAATAATGAGCATCCATGTGGCATAGTGAAACAATACATCTGATCACGGCATCAGAAGCAACTACCTTTGGCCTGGCTAGAAAATCATAGTTATGGACATGCCCACAACCTATATGACCTCCCCCTCTAGGGAGACCTCTAACTGACTGAGCCCCACCCCTAGCTGGTTGTGTGGGCGGTGTGGCTAATGGCTCTTGAAACATAGACTGCATGCTCTGCTATGGTGTACTTCTCTGAAGCCTGGGGAAATCTGTATTGAGATGACACAAGTTCCCACACTCGAAACAACTCCTCCTCTGATGAGTCTGTTCGCCCTGCGACTGACCTTGATAACCCGAATAATAGCCTGTGGAACCCTGAGCAGATGAAGCATGGTAAGAACTTTGTGTTGGCAACATACTGAATGATGAATTAATTAGACGAACATTTGTGTAAACCATGGCTAACTGATGAACCACGAGGAATGTGATAAACTTCCTAAGTGGGCCCAAAAGGACAACCTCTACTGTGATCTGACTGACCTACAAATAAAGCACCACTAAAACCAACCAAACCATGGGGCCTCTTAGCATCCTTCTCCTCTCGCTCAAGCCTTCGAACATGCCCCAAGCACCTGGCAATCGCAACCACCTGGCCAAACCTAGCATCCGTTTCAGTCTCTCGATCCATACCATATTGAAGACCAAAGTTGAGGCCATCAATGAACCTCCTGATCCTGTCCCTCTCAATAGGCACCAAAAATACTGTATAATGTGGCAACTTCGTGAATCACATCTTGTATTGGGTCACAGTCAAGCCCTCCTGGCATAGATGCTCAAACTCCTTACGTAACTCCTCTATGCGAGTCTGTGGAACACAATTCTCTAAGAAGAGTACTGAGCACTTATTCCATGTTAGTGGTGATGTGCCAGCTGACCTGCCTGACTCATAGGTCTGCCACCACTTATAGGATGGCCCTATCAGCTGGAAAGTAATAAAGTCAACTCCATTGGAGTCCACAAGACCCGTTGTGTGAAGAATCTGATTATAGTGATCAAGAAGACCCTGAGCATCCTTTGACTCTCCTGCACTGAAATAAGGAGGACAAAGCATCTAGAATGGCTCTAACCTCTTCTTCTCATCATCAGTCAAAGATGGTCCAACCTCGGCCTGAGACACAATAACCGGCTGCATTGGAAAACTCCTAGTGTCTAATAACCTTGATCCAGCTGCTCTAGTGTACGCGCGGTGGGAGTCTAGGCTACTTTCCGTCCTGTGAGGTAGCTGGTGCAACTTGTATCATACATGCCTGAGCCAAGCTCGTAAACACACTTAATAGGTATTGTTGGAGTCTGAGCTGGTCCCAACAGCCCAACAATATAAGGAACCTGCTCCTTTGTTGGAGAAACTAATGGCTCGACAGATGTTTCTCCAGTAGTAGCACGAGCCCCACTTCGGTCTCTACCATAGCCCCGGCCTCTCGCAACCCTAACTGGGAGCACTAGTGCTTTCTCGGCTGATCTGGTTGAATGTGTTCTCACTATCTATTAGAGAATAGAATAGGAAAGGTTCAAACTTTGGAAATAACAAATCGGCACGACAAGAATGAAGGAAAGTGAAATTCTTCCTAACAGCTCGGTAGCCTCACGAAGATAGTACAGACGTCTCCATACTGATACACAAGACTCTACTAAACTTCCTCATGACCCGTAACATATATGAATCTAGGGCTCTGATACCAACTTATCAAGTCACAAAACAACCAAGTGATCATGATGGTGCCTAACTCACTTTTTAGGTAAGCCAAGCATAACAAAAGCAAAATAGATAAAAACACATTAAGGGAAATAGAACAAGTCTAAAACCAAATACCATAAGTAAATTGTGTCAATTCATAAACTCCACCTGAACTGGTAATACAGAGTCATGAGTTCTACAATTGAAAAACATTTTGTAAATACAAAATAAAATACTATCTGAATAATAACAACAGCAACTGAAATGGAAAGAGACGCCAAAGATTGCGATGGAATGCAACTCTACCTCGTGTCTCCACAATTGACAATAACAATCACATCGACTCACGGCTCGGTCCAACACCTAGATCTGCACAATTAAGTGTAGAATGTAGCATGAGTACAACCGACCCCATGCACTTAGAAAGTGTCATAACTAACATCGGCGAGGTAATAAAGGCAAGCATTATCAATGATACTCGCTATTAACCTGCTCAAATGATGAATTCCATAAGTACACAACAATAATATAATTGAATCATAAAAGACGGATAAAATCACCTCGGTGCACAAAGAGATAATACTCCAAGCCATGTATCAGTTAACAATCCAGCATATAGAGAAGATATGCACCTATTATCAAGTCTCAGTACACAGGTAGACCTATACAGAAGATATGTACCGTGATCTAATAATCAAACCAAATAGTATATAGAGAAGTTATACGAATGAATCATGGACATCTAAGGAAATTTTAAATAGAGAAGGAATGAAATAACCAAAAATTTAATTAGTTTTCCTAATACCGCATGTACACCATCAAGATAGAAACATGGGAGGGTGACCCTAGGGGGATGTATACCTATCCACACGCTACAAAGACAACTGATGTGCCATATATAACAACAGCACCGACCACTCACGTGCTATCATAACTCAGATCTGGATGGACCACTAAAGTGTTATCAGCCCAGTCCATATCACACAGAAAGCATATATAAGAATACATGTAGAATAATACATAATCTCAAATTACATACTAATTCACTGATATAAATGACATGCTAAGACGTAGGCATTTTCAAAGTGTACTACCATAGTTCAAATTTGTCGATTATGCCGCAAAAGTAGCAATTAACATGTTCGAACAAGAGATTAACCAACGAATAACCTCTAACCCGGTTCAATTAACTCACAATAGGGGTACAAACACAAGAAGAATGATAGCATGAAGCTTAACAATCAAGTCAAGGCATAACATAGCCTATGCACTATCCCGAGCATGGATAAAACCTCGTTGCATGCACATGGGCTCAACCCCTCGCATATGCGCCACCCATAGCACGTAGCCATCATTAATAACTCAGGAACCTAGTGCCTAAACCAAGTATATGTAAGATACTTACCTCACACAAGCCAAATAAAAACTCTAGAAATCCATTCCCATGTGAATCGACCTCTGAACAGCTCGAATCTAGCCAAAAAACTTAACAACACCAGTAAAGGCCATATGAAACAACCCCAAACAATAAAACATTTAACTTGATACAAATACACAAAATCAACCAAAACGTCAACCTGAGCTTGCACCCGGGAACCTGACAAAAGTCACAAATCCCGAACACCCATTCAAAAACGAGTCCAACCATTTAAGTTTCATCCAATTCCAACTCCGAATCAGGGTTCAATTCCTCATTTTTCAGTTTAGAAAAGTTTTACCTAAATCCATAATTTTCCTAACTTATATTCACCAATCAAAACGCAAAAATCAAGGAAGGAATCATGAATTATAATTCAATCCGACTCAAAAACACTTACCCCAATCCAAGTCATCAAAAATGCATCTAAAATCGCCTAAATCCGAGCTCCCAATCACAAATTATGATAAAATCGATAAAAGTCCCGGAATTCAATTCTTAAAAGGTCTACCCAGCTGTTCCCATCGCAAATGTGGCACATGCCTCGCGTCGCGAAGCACAAAATAATGACTGCCTCAAATATACCTTCACGTTCACGGACACCACCCTGATGAACAAATCCCTCACTTTACGCGTACGCGACCAGGACCTTATGAACAAGCAGGCTAACCACCCTGATTCACGAATGCAGAGCCCAACTACGAATACGATGAAAGGCAACTGCTCAGCCCACACTACCCTCCACAAACACGACTGCCTTGTCGCGAAGGCGATGACGGAATCAAAAACGAACAAGATGATATGAGCACTATGATTTTTCCGAAGGAAGAATTACCTCAAAACCTTGGTGGGATTTGCTTAAATTATAGGCAGATGATTTGGGAGAATTTCGGGATATTAAGGTTATGTTTTGGATAAAAATGAGGTGGGGAAAGGGATGGCCCGCTTTATAACATCAACACTAATCTCCACCGTCTAAATCAAGCTTCTTGTCAAATATAAACTAAATTAAGCAAATTCTTATTTATCTAGTCAACAAAAAGTTCAAAGTGATTTTTGTTTAATTAATTATATGAACTAGAGTTGTGATTAAGAGAATAACTAGTTAACTAACACACTTGGCACGAAAGGTTGAATTCAATGAGAAGTAATATTCTGTGGTCATGGTTGGATAACAATCCCGTTGAATTCTTCAATCAACTTGACTTATCAATTTATCGGGGTTATTAAACTACAAGGACAATAATATTCATAAAAATTTGACAACTTCTACTCGCCTATTCAATTTATTCTAAACCCTATATTTCTATGAGATTAGAGATAAAAAGAACGTATTGACAATTTCTTGCACACAATTGGCTAAGTACGGAAAATAGGTTTATTTCTATCCGTATTCCCAAATCAATTTCCCAATGACTAGGTTCAAGATCGCGCTATATTCAATCCTATTGCAATCAAGAATTACCTCTTTCAAGTTCAACTCAAGATTCATATATAGTATTTCACTGTTAGCTAGGTAGTAAAATAATTATGTTCGGGATATGAATAAACAACCCAATCTAATAAATTCAATCGTCAAATCAATATCTGAATATCAACATTCATGTAAAAGCACAACCCCAGAATAAATGAGTTTAGCCACGCATAGTCATGGTAACAATCTCAATTAATTCCCAAGAATACATAAAAATCAATAATATAAGGGAAAAAGAAGAACTCAAGATGAATTCCATGATTTCCAAACTCTGTTATGGCTTTTATCTACTTCAAAGTGTGTTCTTGCCTCCCCAAGGTCTTCTCTCTCTTCAAAAAGTGGCTAACTCTCATATTTATATTGTCTTAGGGTTGATCTGGGGCGAATTTGGCTTCTCCTAATTCGGATTGGAGAAGCTGCTTTTTTCTGCTCCGGTCCCTGTCTAGCGAAGAGAACCTCGCTTCACTGTCCCAGATTTCTGCCTACAGCTTTTCTTTAGACAATTTTGCTCCTATTTGATCCTTTTTCACGCAAGTTTATTCCTACACATAAGAAACACGTAAAGAGCATATTTTTTACTTCAAAAGTAATGTGAACTAACGCAACTCACACAAGAACTAATACACAAACACGCTCAAAACATGCACTTTCACACTGTGAAACTTCCGTGCAGGTGCGAGGTCAAAAAATCATCCCATGATGCACATTTGCGATGCTGCAGAAGCGAGGAAGGCACCGCAAAAGTGAGGTTTGCCTGGGGTTGGGGAGTTACATTCATGGGTTAGCTTCATTTTATCACATCTTGAGATTAGGAGCTCTATGTTTTAGGTGATTTTCACCAATGTGGATTGGGTAAGTGTTCTTAACTCAGATTTAGTTATTATTCATGATTCTATCTTCGAGCTTGCCATTTATTTTTTGAATCTAACAAAGGAAATTGGGGGTTTTGAAATAAATTATAGAAAGTTAATAAATGGGATTTGAACCTCGATTTCGAGTTGGACTGTGATGAAACTTGTATGATTAGACTCTTATTTGAATGGGTAATCAAGATTTGTAAGTTTTGTCGGGTTCTCAAAAGTGGACTCGGGTTGACTCTTTAGTTGACTTTGTGTAATTGATCAAAGGTTGAACCTTTATGCTCCATAATTGTTTCTTTTAAATTATTTGACACCATGGTGT
>AWOL01S0213820.1:0-10373 GCA_000715115.1 Nicotiana otophora
TGACATAGATAAGTTACGTTTGATCCTGCTCTTGCCTAAAGAATATCAAAGTTACTTCTAATAAAATCCATTATTCTTAGATGTAAAATTGCACCTTTTTATATTTTTCGTTTAATTTTTGGGATCTTTACACAAATGCTAATGAGATTTATTATTTATTGTTTTTGGCCAATAATACATAGATTTTACGCACTAATTATAAAATATATTATAGGTTTGTCGGTTATTTTTAATTTAGGCGAATCTTTTTATTTTTTAAAGCTCTGCGGATACTATCTTATTTTTACATTTACGTATAGAAATAGGACATTATCTTATCTTTTGGATGGAAAAACGACGCGTGCGCACATTAGCCATTTGTTTACCTTTTTAAGACGAATTCCATTTCAGCTAGTATTTGTTATTTTATGAATAAAATTCATCCATTATCGTCAAACCCTTAAAATAACAAGCAATCAAAATTCTATCTCAATTAAATTATAAGTTCTTTCCTCTTAATTGAGTAATAACAACTTAAGCAATCAAAAGAAAGTATTGTTCTTGTAAAGCTTTTCTGTGCTATTTAACGACAAAATGAGTATCAAAAAGGGGGGAAAATGGAATTCCACCTCTTAAATAAAACATATAAAGTTTTTGATCTCCAACCCAACGCTAATTTTGACGCCAAACGCTATTTTGGTGTAAGATTTGGTGTTTTGGTACTCCAACCCAACACCATTTCTTACACCATTTTGGCGTGTGAATAGTGTTACACCAAATTTGGTGTAACACTATTGGTGTAACACTATTCATCAATATTTTATTATTATCTTTTATTATATAACACTTTTAATTTAACATATTATAAATTTTGTAATTACTTATATTTTTATGTAATATCTCTATAATATTAATTTATATTTAATTTTTGGTGTATAATTTTTGTATATATTATTCTTACATAAAATTATAAGTTAATTTTATTATAAGTTATAATTGTATAAAAATATATAACCATCAAAAAAATGAAAAGTGCAAATCTGAAATATAATATGTTATTAATAAATAACACAATATTCATTAAATAAGATAAAAATAAATATTTAATATAGTAGCGACTGACATAGATTAAAATTGAAAATATATTAAATAACATAGTGGGACAAAGATGCTCATTTTGTACTTCGTAATGTATTAATAGAGTTTTTAATGGAGCAACATATTAATCATGTAAGTTGAATATTTATATAGAAATTAAACTAAATTTTACCATAATATAACTTTTATTTAATCATATCTTATCAATGGTTTAATTTTTATTTGAATTATCCATTAATATGTATGATGTATAATATTTGCTTATAATTTATATTATTTAAAAAAATTATGGTATAAAATAATCTTATATTAAATGGCTATATAAGGAAGAACTATGAATTATATGGGATGAATATGTAAAAAAGAAAAAAGAAAGGATTTGTTTTATGAAATAAAAAATAAATTTAAATTTAAAAAAATAATATAATATAGAAAAGATAAGAATATACAACAACAACAACCCAGTATAATCCCACTAGTGGGGTCTGGGGAGGGTAGTGTGTACGCAGACCTTACCCCTACCCTGGAGTAGAGAGGCTGTTTCCAAATGACCCTCGGCATCCTTCCCTCCAAGAACTCCCCACCTTGCTCTTGGGGTGACTCGAACTCACAACCTCTTAGTTAGAAGTGGAGGGTGATTACCATCAGAGCTACCATCAGAGAAAAGATAAGAATATAAAAGGAATATTTTTTTTGGTATGAAAAATAGTGTAATGGGTTGAAGTTAATTTGCACTATTTTTGTGTTAAAAAATGGTGCAAGGGTTAGAGATCCCTAAGAATGCGTTTTTGTAATTTCTTGAGTATTTAAAATGTAATAGGCTCCTACCTTAGGAATGAATAACAAAGTGGGATAAGTGAGATTCATTCACCTATCACTATCAGATGCAGTGAAAGCGATTTGTTAAGTACACAGAACCTGCGAGTTGCGGCTCTATACATTTCCCAGGCAGAAAGTTGTTGGAACCACTTGGTCAAAAGCCGACTGTGACCAATACTATAGCGGTGTATAAATGAAATCGACAAATCGCATTAATCCGATAATTCGAGTCAAATCAAAAAAATAAATCCGACTATGGTTTGGTTTGATGCTAGAAAAAAAATTTATCTATATTTGGTTTGGTTTGGTTTTAACTAAAAAAAGTCAAACCGAAACCAAACTAACCCGATATTATATGTATAGAAGTTTTAAATATATCTAATACATAAAAATATTTATTATAATATAGTTTATAAATATTTCTTAATCTTTTTCATATTTTTATCTTTTAACGTATTATTTCAAGTTTGAACTTATAATTTTTGGATGCATCAATAAATTTTATAGTCCATAAATGTTAGTAACTCAAATAAATCCTAAACCAAAATCAAATCAATACCAGTGCTAATAAAACATTCAATTCAATTGTACCATGAATGAAAATAGTATTTGATATCTATTTTTTAGTTTTTCCATGATTTAGATAAAATTTATAACTTAATTTTCTTTTAGTGATTAGTCTGTAAATAATACTCGTGCTTATTAGTCGCAATTTTAAATTATGTTTGTTTTCATTATGGCTTATTAATAATAATTATTTTATGCAATTTTATTATCTTTATTGTTGAATATTTTAGTATAATGCCATGACTCATCTCATATTTATGTTATTTTGTTAAAAAATACCTTATATAATTATGTCTTACTAGGACTAAAGAAATATTTGGAGCACAAATTTTACGTTTTGTGCAATGAAAACTTTATAAGAAAAAACCCAAAAAAACCCAAAATCGGAAAAACCCGAGAAAAAACGAGATTAAAAAACCTGACTTTTATTGTTTTGGTTTGGTATTTAGATTTAATAACCCAATACAATTGGTTTGGTTTGGTCTGGTAATTAGAAAATCCGAACCAACCCGACCTATGTACACCCATGTCCCTATTATATTTTTAATGAAGCAAAGACAAGTGAATTTATTATCTAGGGTTATGGTGGGATGAATAAGATTATTCTACTCTTAACCAAATGTCTCGGGTTTGAACTTTAAGAATGAAAAGAATTCTAGTAGGAAATGCTTTTGACTTTAATGAGCCTTACGCGGTGTAAAACTGAATTAACTAGAGCCTAATGCGGATACCAAACAAAAAAAGAGTTTGAATATGTAGAATTAGAGGCATATCCAGAATGTTAAGAGCACGAGTGCACCATTACTTTTAGATAAATATGTGATTTGGCAATAAAAGAATTTTACGGCGACCAAAATATACGAGCAAACTCTTACTAATATTATTAGCATTATTTATGTCCTCGACGCATTTATATATTTTGAAAACTGTCAGTAATAGCATTATTACTTAGAGTTTTAAATTTTACGTTCTATATACGGAGATCTTTTTATGTACTTTTATTTTCCTGTATATATGTGATTTGAATTATTAGTTTTTGATTATGGTACGAGTTTAAGATTAGCATTATTAGTTCTTGATAAAATGTAAATTTTTTTTGAGAGATTAACCTTTCAAGTTTGAAGTTCTCCTTTTCAACGAACACTTGCAACCTACTATTAATCTTCAAGAGGAAAAGATAGGATCACAAAACAATTCAAATATCTTACACACAGCAAGCTAAAAATCATTAAAAAATTATTCATTCATCCTATTACGTTGATCTTTTTATATACTTTTATTTTATCGTAGATATGTGATTTGCACTATTAGTTTTTTTATTATAGTACGAGTTTAAGATTAATTTTTTTTACAGTACTTCATTTCTTAAAAAAATATAAACTTTTTTGAGAGATTAAACTTTCAAGTTTGAAGTTCTCTTTTATCACATTTCATGAAATATTTAAGTGAAAGTTTTATTTTTAACGAATAACGTAAGGCTGAGTAACCAAAAATGAAAAAGAAACAATTAGAGGTCATTTGGTATGAGGTATAAGAAGGTATAATGCTAGTATAAAAATTTAATACCACCTTAATACTTTGTTTGGTTAGCAAACCTGGTATAAGTTATTCCGAAATTAAAATTAGTACCGGGATAACTTCCTTGTGAAGGGTGGGGTAACTAGTGCCAGGATAACTTATACCTTTTTCTTAGAAATTATGAAATTGTCATTTTTAGTACAACATATCAAACAGTGAATAAAAAATAATACCAGAATAACTAATCCCAGCATAACTAATCCCATCATAACTTATCACGGCATAAGCCGTATTCAAACCAAACGATCCCTTAAGAAACAGAAGTATTTTTAATTAAAAAGTCCGAGAAGAAGGTGCACTCCTTCATAGCTAAGCCAAAGTGCTCACTTGAGTATGATTGCACAGATTTAAGAACAAAATCAAAAAAATACAAGTATTATACATAGTCTAGGACGGGAGTATGGGTTCGCGTGAACCCATCACCTCCCATGTAGATCCGCACCAGTGGAATCTATAGCGGTTTTTGGGTCATCAGTGCAGAGAGAGTAGTCCACGGCACGAACAAGACAAGAGTATCGTTTCCAAAACAAGAAAAATGTTATTCAAAGCAACACCTTTTCTTATTTCTTACTGGGATATAGTGTTAAATGAACGAAATATTTCTTGGAATGAAATGACCTGAACAGAAAAAGAATAGATTCGCACAACTTATCGAAACAGTTTGAGATTAAGGCATAATTGATTATTTGATTGACATTTTCTTATTTTGGCATCATTTCAAAATATTTCACTGTACCATATACACTGAAGTTATGCAAGTTTATGAATGCTTAGTAAATGACGTATTTGTTCATAAAATAAAGTTACAAGACAAGGTTATATCTTTTATTGAGGATAAAAGGAATCACAAGCTTTATTTTGACACTAGATACTAAACGATCATAGGTGCTCCCTGCTCCGGATAATAATCTTTTGCTTTTTCTCTTTTCACTTCCCTCCACATAAATCAATCCTTTTTTGGCAAGAGAAGGATGAAATGTATATCTCAAAACAATAGCTGAAAGTAGTTTTCTAGTAGGCAAAATTCAACTTATAAGCAGTAACATATAATCACATGAGGCATTTGTCATAAGGCTAACCCGCTTGGGTCTCTCCCTCTTAAGCACATACATTAAACAATGCGCCAAAAGGCACATACAAAGAACTGTAAAATACCGATGAGGCTTATTTAGGATCACTTGCTCCTAAGCGCCGCATGATCCTAAATTGGATCGTGACAAAGTTGGTATCAGAGCTTTTGGTTATTCTTGTGACGAAAGGAGCATACATCAGTAGTAGAATCCCAATTATGGTTATGTAGCCGGCCATTCTCATAATCGTGATTCTGCGATGGCGTGATAGGATGTGTCTTGTTTTTCTTCTTATTCCTCCTTACGTGTGTGGCGATTAGGGCCAGATAACTCAATATGTCACCTTTTATATAGTTCCGGTTTGGCTAGGACCAATCATCCAATAATAGAATTTAGCTAGAGGTTCAAAGACACAAGTGCTGCCAGAGAATAATTAATCGTCTCTCAGCAAAAGAAAGTGACAGAAATAATATAAAGGCCAATAAAAAGGGCTATTGTACCGCAACAAGGGGCTTTCATACTCCTAAGATGTGCATTAGATTCCATTTTAGAATGTAGCACTAGTTCACTGTTATAACAATAGAATAAAGTCGTCACAAAGTTACTTACTCTCGTGTAAAAGAAAAAATTGAGATATTAATGGATATAATGGATAGACAAGATAAGGATGGAAAGAAAATGAAGCTTTAGAGGCCTCAGACACCTAAATTGGCAAAGATTATCGGAAATAAAGATATATCCTTAATAAAGTTCCTACAGTTGAAACTGCCAAGTTTAAGATTTTTGATAGTTTGGAGGATCCTCAGATACCCTAAGGAATTTATTTTTTTGCGTTATGGGCTCTAGAATATACTAGCAAAAGGTCCGTTTAGCTAGAGTTTACAGACCGGAGAACTAGCCAATTAATGGTATAATATCGTACTATTAGGAAGAGCAACACATTTTACTTGGGAATGAGTTCTCTAAACTATTTATGAATCACTTCCTTCTTGTAAGCCAAAAGCGTGAATCTACTAGGTAAGAAATTGGTTAACACAATAGAAGGACCGATATATGCCACTAGACTTCCTCAACTAGCTAAATACACATTATCTAAAGTTGAAGGAATTGTCTAAGGGGTGCTTAACCTTTTAAATAAGGCAGTAACCTCATTTACAAAGAGTATGATCTATTTTATGGTAATTGAGCTTGCTAAAAGATTGAAAACATGGGTGTGATAGGTATGCAACAAAAGTTTTATGAGCGAAGCACAAGATTGGGGAATTCATTAGGCGAGCATTTTAGCGGGGGTCAAACAATTAGAAACATGAAATATGAGATGTTGAATGATCCATTTGGGGTGTTACTCATGTGGGAGGATTTAAGTTAGCTGAATATTTAACGAGCTTGCCAAATTCAAGTTGAATATAGGGATATCTTAGTCGACTTGATATTAGTTAATATGGTCTACTTGAAATGGATCAGTTATCTTCTTGCCATGCTACCCTCGATTACATGCAAAAGAAGTTGAGTTTGAGATACTGAACTAACCCAATTTTGTCCTAAGAGGAGAACAATTTCCAAAGATAGATAAGGTTATATCATGTATCAAGGCTCAATATTACTAAAGATTGGTTGTTGAGATCCTTAGTTATGATAAGAGACTTCCTAACTCGGAAAAATGTACCAATATCTAGAGAATTCTTTAATATATTTTTGAGGATTTACCGGGACTAGCTAGTATGAGAATAGCATTTGGTATTGATTTGACATCTAACATGCAAACTATATCGAAACCCCCTTATTATATGAAACTAACGGAGCTAGATAGAGATAAAGGAATAGTTGCAAGACCTACTGATAAGAATTTTATCAAATCGAGTATATATTCATGGGGTGCACCAATACTGTTTGCGAAAAAGAAAGACGAGACCAAAAAACAAGTTGTGCATAAAGTACACACTCTTAACAAGGCTGAAACATATAGTAATAAATATCCATTGTCTCATATAGATGGCTTGTTTGATATGTTACAAAAAGACATTGATCTTCAATCTGGCTATCATCAGCTTAGAATAAGAAAGGAATATATTTCGATGGTTGCCTCTAGAACTTGGTACATACATTAAGGGTTATTTGTGATACATTTTGGACTGGCCAATACTCCAGCTGTATTGACGTACATAATGGATAAGGTGTTCAAGTTGGCTCTTTGGAGGGAAAAAAAATCATAGTTCTTAAAAGCGATATTCTTGTATATTCTCGTAGCCAGGAAGAACATGAGGATCACTTGAAAAATGTGTTAAAGATGCTGGAGAAAATCAGCTTTTTACCAAGTTCTCGAAGCATAAATTTTGTCTAGACTCAATGGCATTCCTCGGGCACATTGTAACTAAGGATGTGATTACGGTAAGGATTAACTACTTCTATGGAGATTCATAACCTCTTGGGATAGGGAGGTTACTACAAGCTATTTCTGTAGAATTATTTTATATTAGCGGTGCCATTTACCAAGTTAACATAGAAGAAAAAAAATAAAAGTTTCAGTGGACGAAAAAATGTGAGTAGAGCTTTTCGAAGCTCAAGACATGTTTGACCACTAACAATATTAGCCTTACCATTATGTTCTAGAGGATTTACAGTAGTGTTATGTAATGCTTCGAATGTCAGATTAGGATATGTTCTCATGCAGACTGATCATGTGATAGCTTATGCTTCAACACAACTAAAGAAGTATAATAAGAACTATCCCACCTATGATTTGGAGATTGTCGTAATTGTATTTGCTCCGAAGATTTAAAGACACAATTTGTACAATGAAACTTGCGAGATTTTTATAGACCACAAGAGTCTAAAATACGTCTTCTAGGAGAGACATTTGAATTTTTAGCAAGGTAGATAGATAAAATTATTTAAGGACTATGATTATTGCACTATTCTATATCATCCTGGAAATGCCATTGTACCAATGCATTAAGTAAAAAAATGTGGGGTAGTTCAGCACATATAGCTCCTATTACGAGACTTTTAGTTAAGAATATGCACAGACTAAATAGTACAGGGGTCAGATTTAGTGTGAAAAATTTCAGAGCCATTGTTGGCTTGTGTTCAAGTAAAGTCTTCATTAGTAAAGCGCATAAAGGTCACTCAATATAAAGATGAGTGATCATGCAAACATCAAGATGAGGTTCGAGCTAGTAAAAGAAGGATATAACTAGTGACGGAAATTATATTCTCGACTAGGTAACTAGTTATGTGTTAAGACGAGTTATTCTTGAGGAGCTCACAATCCTAGATACGCTGTACATCCGGAGCCTAGTAAAATGTACCATGACTAGAAGAAAATTATATTTGGGGAAAAAGAATGGAGGAAGATTAACTTAACCTTGTTTCTAAAAGTTTAAACTTGTTAGCATGTTAACATTTGCGAGGCATGCTACAACAACTCGAGATTCCAAAGTGAAAATAAAATAGAATCAAAGTGAATTTTATGGCAAAACTGATTCTCTTGCGGGATATAAATTTTAATAGAATATGAAGTGTTCCATATTTATTGACCTTAAATAATGGATTGTATGATCACGTTCTTATCAAGTGTTAGTAAAATGCGTTTATCCTTTTGTTCTTCCATATTCATATCATATATTAAGATCTATTAAAGTCTTATATCTTTAGGTATCATATTGATTTTTATGTTTAATTACTAGATTCGGTTAACCTAAAAGTGTACATCAACGAAAAAATTATTAACCTAAAAGCGTACATCAACGAAAAAATTGTTAACCTAAAAATGTACATCAACGAATTGTTTTGTCAAACTACTAAAAAAATAACTATTATGTGTTACTAATAGAATTCTCCCATAAGAATATTTTAATCGATAATATGTTTGTCAATTTTTTATATTTTTACTAAATACTGTATATTTACTTATCAAATATTTAACAACGTAAGATTGAAATAATATTTAAGTAACAAAAAACCCGAAAACCCCGACAAAACCGAATTAATCCAAACCGATATAGTTAGTTTGGTTTAGTTTTGATAAAAACCGAAAACCGAACCAACCCGGTACATGTACACCCCTACCCGTCAGTAACGACAGCAACCTTAGCACAGCAACGGTAGGAAAAAATGATTCAGTCCATTATTTACTTCGCTATACCTCAGGGTCTCATTACAAAAAATGGAGGCATTCCCCCAGTCAAGTGCTGATAAATTGCAAGGAACGAGAAAACCTCAAGAATTGCGTTAAATATTTTATTTTCCTAGTTGAATTTGATGGACGAAAAGAGCTAATATGATGCACCATACAGCCATGGTCCTCTCTCCCATTTGATAGAACTAATGGAGCTGATCAGTCAGTTGGACCAATCATTTTCTCAGGAACTACAAGTTGATCAAACTCTCCACATTTGAGGACTCCTAGATTGAGAGCAGCATCCTGCAGATTCAAATATACGTCAATTTTTTATTAAGAAAAAAAATTGATCCCCTAAGCATAATTGACAAATGTCATTACCTTCAAACTGGTTCCCTCCTTGTGGGCTTTCTTGGCAACTGCAGCAGCATTATCGTAACCAATTTTCTGAAATAGACAGCAAGCATATCAGCAATCAGTAAAATTTCTTCAGTTTTAAATCGTTCTTGTCAGTTCAGTCCTAACTATGCGGGAAAAGTAGTAGTAAAAATTGCTGCAGGTAAGCATGTACTTTGAACATGTAGATGGATACTTACTGGGTTCAAACATGTGACGAGCATGAGCGACTGTAAAGTTATACACAAAATGAGATCAATAAAATAGAGCTTAAAACTTGTAAAGTAGAAGAGGGTACCAAAGTTAGTTTATCAGATACAGTAACTGACCTCGTGCAACAATTTAGCAATCCTCTCTCTGTTAGCTTGAATACCCCTCACACAATTCTTTTCAAAGGAAGCAGATGCATCCCCTAGCAATCTTACTGACTGCACATGACAGAAAAAGAGAGGTATGTCAGCCTTGGGAAGTAAACAGGCAGCAGAAACAGACTTAACTGCTTTCTTTTTTGATAAGGTACAGACTTTAACTGCTTTAGACTACAGCATCACGCATATGGTGCATTTAAACTATCAATGGTACTAAAACAACGATGAATGCACATGCTTTTTAAATTTCCAGGAAGAATGGAGAGGTGTAGAAACCACAAATTAGTCACAATCAGAGATAAAATAGACTTCACTCCACCCCACCCCACATCTATTGCCAGGGTGAGAACATAAAACTGCTGGCAAACATCTTATGGT
>AWOL01S0213829.1:2853-23044 GCA_000715115.1 Nicotiana otophora
CACACAAGTCATAAATGACATAATGGAGGTATTCTAATTTTTAGAATCGAATTCCGGCCCCGATATCAAAAAGTCAACTCCCCGGTCAAACTTCCAAACTTAAATTTCTATTTTAGCCATTTCAAGCCTAATTTAGCTACGGGATTCCAAATAATTTTTCGGACACGCTACTAAGTCCAAAATTACCATACAGAGCTATTGGAATCATCACAATTCGAATCCGGGGTCTTTTTACATAGATCAATATCAGTCGACTTTTTCCAACTTAAGCTTTCCATTTAAGAGACTAAGTGTCTCATTTCACTATAAATTTTCTCCAGACCCGAATTAACTAACCTGATAAGTCATACAATAGCTATAAAGCACAAATAGAGCAGTAAATGGGGGAACAAGGTTGTAATACTTAAAACGACCGGCCGAGTCGTTACAATTTAATACTCCGAACACGTTGATACAAATCTAAAATGCAAAAGACAAGAAATTAAAGATAAATGATAGAATTTGAGAATAGACCCAATAAAGTAGTAATTGAAAAACAATTGATAAATGTCAATCACCAAACAATTACATAATAAAGTAAACCTAAACAATAGGAATACCTTCAAGTGGAAGTGTGATTCCACATGAAGAACACACCTTGAATAAGTTGTCATCAATAATGGCAAACTACCATAATACCTCTCAAAAGAGTATTCATCATTCATCAAAAATTTTCTCCCTAAAATGAAAGTCTTAAGGGATATTTAGACTAGATTGGGTACTTGACTACAAATGGCCCAAATACCCCTAAGTTAATTCTAAGGAACTAAGTGTAGTCACTTATTACAAGTATAGCCTCCAATTACATGTAGTCTTTATTTGATGGCAAATTACACACATAGCTTCCAATTGCAAAAGTAGCCATCAATTGACATCCAAAGCACATGTTGGCTATCTTGGGTCGAATCATCCTCCCCTTCTTGAAACAAATTCGTCCTTGAATTCGAAACCTTGAAAAATATGGAAAGGAATAAGGACTAGTATAAACTCATCAAGAGACAAATATATGCATGNTCCGAACATGCCCGAACCATATAAGCCTCTCTTCCCGCATCTTGTCATCAATGGGAGCCACATGCACCTTCTCCCGAATATCATCATTCCTAATCTTATCTAATAGGCATAAAGACTCCTCTAAATAACATGCACAAAATATCATCACATGGAGTCACAAAATCTCCCAAGTAAACACAAAGTATGACTCTTATGAACTTTACAAACAAGGAAAATGAATTAGGTAGTCCAAACATAGAACAATACCACATGTATAAAGCATATTTAGATCTACCAACTCTCTTATTATTCAAAGTCACTTCATGCCAAGANCGAAACCTTGAAAAATATGGAAAGGAATAAGGACTAGTATAAACTCATCAAGAGACAAATATATGCATGCTAATGATAAAATAAGAAAGTTCCCATGCATTCTTTTGACCCAATTCTTCCTAATAGGCATAAACAACAACAACAACAATAACAACCCAGTAAAATCTCACTAATGGGGTCTGGGGAGGGTGTATACGCAGACCTTACCCCTACCCCGAAGGAGTAGTGAGGCTGTTTCCGAAAGACCCTCGGCTCAAAAAAAATAAAAAGACAAAAGGGGAAAAAAAGGAGGCAATATTAGTATCACAACAACAATCATAGGATAAATAGGAACACCATGAAATCCAGAAGAAAGATGAAAAGTAAAGGGAGACAATATTAGTAAATATTAGTATCACCACAACAGTCATAAGAAAAATAGTAACCTCATGAAATCTAGAAGAAAGATGTAAAGCAAAAGCGATAGCTAGTAAATAGTATATGCACTGAAAAGCGAAATAGTAAGCCACAACTTTCCCACTAGTTATCTTAGACAAAAACCCTACATGGCTAGTCTCACCATGTTACGAAGTAAGGCACGACTCAACTACCTCCTAACCTACAACCCTAATACTCGACCTCCACATCTTCCTATCAAGTGTCATGTCCTCGGAAATCTGGAGCCTCGCCATATCCTGCCTGATCACCTCTCCCCAATACTTCTTAGGCCGCCCTCTACCTCTTCTCGTGCCCTCCATAACCAGCTGCTCACACCTCCGTACCGGAGCATCTGGGCTTCTCCTCTGAACATGTCCGAACCATCTAAGCCTCGCTTCCCGCATCTTGTCATCAATGGGAGCNGTACCGGAGCATCTGGGCTTCTCCTCCGAACATGCCCGAACCATATAAGCCTCTCTTCCCGCATCTTGTCATCAATGGGAGCCACATGCACCTTCTCCCGAATATCATCATTCCTAATCTTATCTAATAGGCATAAAGACTCCTCTAAATAACATGCACAAAATATCATCACATGGAGTCACAAAATCTCCCAAGTAAACACAAAGTATGACTCTTATGAACTTTACAAACAAGGAAAATGAATTAGGTAGTCCAAACATAGAACAATACCACATGTATAAAGCATATTTAGATCTACCAACTCTCTTATTATTCAAAGTCACTTCATGCCAAGAGTCAAAATAATCAAGCTCAAGTTTCCATAAGAACTTCTTAGCACAAAGAAACAAAACATCAAGCATTTCATGCTTACAAAAAATTGTGCATGTTAAAGACACTTCACAATAAGACTCAAGCACCATTTTAATCCAAAGATATCAACCACATGCATCAAAGTGAACACTCTTGAAGTATAACCAAACATCTTTAAGATCAACAAAGAATACTTTTTCAACAAAATAATGGTCATCTTGCTCAATTACAACCCACAATCATAGAGAAAATCACCGGGATCAAACATAAATATTATCCCTAAATTATCTCTAAGTTGGCCACTTGGCAACTCATAACATGAATATAATAGCAACATCAATAAATCATGGTCAATAAGTACAAAATTCCTACTACTAAAGTGAAGGGAATAGCCAATTACCTCCATGGCTTTAGAAAGCCCAAAAATAAGCACTAACTAATCAAACATACCATAATTGCCTTGTATAAGCATTAAAGATTCAAAACCTTTAGTTGGCCCAAATGGTAGCTTCAATCATCTGTCTCTCTTATGGTTCCCCATTTGATTATCCTTCACAAAGAAGTTCAATACATTAGTGAAGTCACCATAAGAAGATTTATCACATTTAAAATCAAAGAAGTTATTACATACTTCAAATTGATCATTCTTGCATTTCATCCTAGAGGCATTTACAAAGCTTGACCAAAATGTATCCTCAAAGCATAAAGTAGAGAAAGTAGAGAAATTAATACTAAAGCTAGCATCAATTAACTCACTTTTCTTTGTATCAAAAACCTTTTCATCCTTGAGAATAGCATTACGACTTTCCTTCTCAAAGAAATAAGTTAACTCCTCGTTAGAATTTTCGTCTTCAAAGGAACAACAAAACTCTCCATTGATACCCTTAACAATAAAGAAGGAAAGATTTAGGTTGTTCAAACAAGTAGATTCATCCTTCTCAATTGTACCAAGTAGATATAAGCAAGAACCATTCACATCAAACTTGAAAGATCCAAGTTCACTCTCAAACATACAAAGTTCTTGACTTACTTGAAAACTAGAACAATTATCCAAAAATGAATCAATAAAGCTCATCAATTCACTTTCACTAACCAAGAGGCATTCATCATCTCTCAAATTTTCACTCTCAAAAGAGTTTCTTGTAGCTAAAGAAGAAACAAATTCGTTTTCATCGCAAACATTCAAGAAAACACCTGCAAAATCATGATTCCTAACTAAACGCACAACACTAGTTTGAAGCTTTTCCGCTTCACAATCAATAACAAATTTACTTCTCAAATCATATTCAACTAGTGTATTATCACAAATTTTCTTTTGCATGTCAACACAAAGTAAAGAATCATTGATATCACAAGTAGTAAGACTATCACTCACAATCAAGTTACTAACAATATCATTTGAAGTAAGTAGAGAGTTAGGACTAGCCATTTTACCTTGAGAAGCAAGTATAGAAACTTCTTTACCTTGGTCTTTGAAATTTAAGCTCACTTGCTTACTTGAAGTAGGAGTTTCAATTTCGCATGTTGAGTCATTTTCGTGCTCACCTTTAAAAGAACCTACAAAAGAGTCCAAACAACTAAAGGAAGAAGAGTTAGAAAGGTTAAAGTTAGAATAAGATACATGCTCACTCACACTCTTATTTTTCTCTCATCTCTTCCTGTTTTCTCTCACTCTTCTCATTTTTCTTTTCACTCTTTTCCTTTTCTCCTAGTGACAATCCACTCTCATTTTTCAACTCATGCTCATTCTTTGGATCTTTCATGGGCAAAGGATTGATACCCCCTAATACATCTATCCAATATTCTTGGAGTTTCAATGAAGACCTAACTTCCTTGAAATCATCAGTCAAAACTCCAAATTATTTCAATAATTATTCCATCATGGCTTCCATTTTATAATAAAACCCTTCACTAGTTCCCATCATTCCAATAAAATAAACAAAACAAGTTAGTGAAAATAAGGACCTCAAGTTTACTCCCTTAGTGTTTACATTCAATATAGATATCACTCAAGTTCACTCGTGTATACACTCAAGGTCGTATGCATTCAAGACCTTCACTCAATTGTTCTCACCACTCAAGCCTTTTACCGCTCTATGATGTTTGCCAAATTTTCTTTCGATCTCAACAAGNTCTCACTCACACTCTTGTTTTTCTCTCATCTCTTCCTGTTTTCTCTCACTCTTCTCATTTTTCTTTTCACTCTTTTCCTTTTCTCCTAGTGACAATCCACTCTCATTTTTCAACTCATGCTCATTCTTTGGATCTTTCATGGGCAAAGAATTGATACCCCCTAATACATCTATCCAATGTTCTTGGAGTTTCAATGAAGACCTAACTTCCTTGAAATCATCGGTCAAAACTCCAAATTATTTCAATAATTATTCCATCATGGCTTCCATTTTATAATAAAACCCTTCACTAGTTCCCATCATTCTATAAAATATACAAAACAAGTTAGTGAAAATAAGGACCTCAAGTTTACTCCCTTAGTGTTTACATTCAATATAGATATCACTCAAGTTCACTCGTGTATACACTCAAGGTCGTATGCATTCAAGACCTTCACTCAATTGTTCTCACCACTCAAGCCTTTTGCCGCTCTATGGTGTTTGCCAAATTTTCTTTCGATCTCAACAAGAGTATTCAATAAGTAGCCCTTCCACTTTGAGGTCGGAGTAGAATTTATGTTGACACGAAAGAAAGGCACAATAAAAGCAAACGGACAAGAGTCAAACAATTAACAACGTAATCAAAGAGAAAAGCACAAAATAATTGGCATGGACACAATAACTAGATTAACAAAGTAGGACTAATTACTAATGTTAACTAGATAAGAATAATCAAAAAAAATAACTAGGAATAAGAAGAACACAAAGAAACTCAAACTGTGCAAGTGAAAAATTCGGCTCCACGATCTGCTTTCGTGGCCATGATTGGTGCTGGCCTGGAGCCATCGCCACGATTGGTGCTGAGTAGGGGAAGTTCGTGGAGATGAATTGACTTCGGCTCCACATTTTCTTGGTGATATTCAGCTTCAATAATTTTCAGTTTCTGCCCGACTCCACAAATGGGTCCACGATACTGCACTTTCAACAGCTTTGTTCAGCTTCTGCCCAACTCCATGAAGTGGTCAACGAGTCTGAAATTTCTGCAATTTTCACCTCGATTTTGTTTCTCAAACTCGATCAAATCACTTCCAAAGGTTTCCAAACTTCAGATTTCACTGGGAAATCACCTTAGGATCAAACCCAATGGTTTTTAACATCAAATTCATGAATCACATAAACTCAAATGGATCAAATTGTACTTTTATCATGAACCCAACATGAACATGGATTTCTTCCAAATCTTTAGATTACTCACTCATTTCTCATCCAAATCGTCTCAAAATTGAAGGACAAGCTACTTAGAAAACTGATAACAAATTCCAATGGTTAATTTGTTCAAATAACAAAAAAATAAAGAACACCCAATTTTGAAGCCCTTGTTCAAGCTCAACGTTCTTCAATAATTTTTCAACCTTCAAAACTCAAATCTCCATTCCAATGCACAAGTAAACTTAGATTCAACTTCATAAACTGGTTCTAACCACAAAACACAATTAAAATCACCATCACAACAGATTCAAAAACAACAAAATTTCTTTTCTTTGATTTTTTTTTTTTGCGAATTTCAAATAAAATCAAATACTTAGCTAGTGTATGTAGAAACAAACGTCAATCCAAGCTCTGATACCAAATGATACGAATCTCAAATGCAGAAGATAAGAAATTAAAGATAAAGAATAGAATTTGAGAATAGACCCAATAAAGTAGTAATTGAAAAATAATTGATAAAGATCAATCACCTAACAATAACATAACAAAGTGAACCTAAACTATAGGAATTCCTTCATGTGGAAGTGTGATTCCACTTGAAGAACACACCTTGAATAAGTTGGCATCAACAATGGCAAACTACCATTACACCTCTCAAAAGAGTATTCATCATTCATCAAATTGGTCTTACTAAAATGAAAGACTTAAGGGCTATTTATACTAGATTGGGTACTTGACAACAAATGATCCAAATACCCCTAAGCTAATTCTAAGGAACTAAGTATAGTTACTTATTACAAGTATAGCCTCCAATTATATGTAATCTTCATTTGATGGCAAATTACACACATAGCCTCCAATTGCGAAAGTAGCCATCAATTGACATCCAAAGCGCATGTTGGCTATCTTGGGTCGTATCATCCTCCCCTTTTTGAAAATAATTTTTCGAATTCGAACCTTGCAAAATATGTAAAGGAATGAGGACTAGTATAAACTCACCAAGAGACAAATATATGCATGGTAATGATAAAACAAGAAAGTGCCCACACATTCTTTTGACCCAATTCTTCCTAATAGGCACAAAGACTCCTCTAAATATCATGTACAAAACATCATCACATGGAGTCATAAAATCTCTCAAGTAAGCACAAAGTATGACTCTTATGAACTTAACAAACAAGGAAAATGATTTAGGTGTCCAAACATAGAACCATACCACATGTATAAAGTATATTTAGATCTACCAACTCTCTTATTATTCAAAGTTATTTCATGCCAAGAGTCAAAATAATCAAGCTCAAGTTTCCATAAGAACTTCTTAGTGCAAAAAAACAAAACATCAAATACTTCCTGCTTACAAAGAATTGTGCATGTTAAAGACACTTCACAATAAGACTCATGCACCATTTTAATCCAAAGATATCTACCACATGCAACAAAGTGAACACTTTTGAAGTATAACCAAGCATCTTGAAGATCAACAAAGAACACTTTTTCCAACAAAATAATGGTCATCTTGCTCAATTGCAACCCACAGTCATAGAGTAAATCACCGAGATCAAGCACCATCATACCCAAACACTTGAACTATTAACGACTTCCAAGAGAAGTTCCCTTATACGAATCCTCGAACTTAGGCTGTTAGCAAGTATCCTTCTTCTATTCGCCCTTCCAATATTCCTACTGTGAAGGAGGATTGTAATTAACCAGACCTTAATATCATTGCTCCTGACCTGGCGGAGAGGGTCACCTTCACCAAGAAAGGTTTTACGTATGTTTATACGTACCCCTTCACTTTGGGCCCGTTTTCTTTGAGCGGGGGACTTGACCCCGTGATCTTGGAGTTGTGCCACCGATACCAGGTCTGCTTAACACAAGTAGGCCCTTCTGTGTTGCAAATGGTGGCTTGTCTACGCTGGCTGTGCACGGAGACGATAAAAACCCTAACCCTGGCACATATAATGAATCTCTACTCCCCCAAAATCTTCGACGAGGGAGCAATAAATTTCAGTAAACGTGGTCACCATGCCTTAATTACCAGCATGAATGATGATAATGACAGTGGATGAATGGAGCAGTTTGTCATCATTGCTACCAGGGATATCATCTCGGCTACAACTCCATTCCCCGAATCATGGAGTCGTTCACGTAAGTTTGTAATCTAGTCATATCTTTCTCCGTAAAAATATTGTTCCATGTCATTGCTAACCCTTTTGTTTCCATTATTTCAGCTACTCGGTGGACACCACCAAGGGTTGAAGGCCTGGACCAATGGGTTCAGAAGATTTTGGATATTACTACGCTAGAAACCCGTCGGTGGAATAAGATAGCCCCCTAATATAGGTGGAAGTCCAAGAACTACGGTAAAATGATTCTTTCTACTTTCCACCTCTAAATATACATAAGTAAACTTGCTAACCATACCTTTTTGTTTAATTCAGGACTCCCACAAGGTTTTGTTACCTGCCCCATAGTCGAGGTTTGACCGATCCTGCAGAGGCTGCAAGATTGTTGCAAGATGCTCTCACTCATAGCGGTGCCGTCGAACCTACCTCTGGTGCAAGTGCTTCCTCTCGGAGTCCCCAACTAGAAAACAAGCAACCAAAAAGGCGACGTTCTTTCTCGTCTAGGGATAAAAATAAGAAAATAAAAAAGTCCACGCCCAAGCCGACCACAACCACTATTGTCATTGATGATGAGGGGGAAGCTAGTGATGAAGGGGCTTCCCTTCAGAGGAGTCAACAATCTTCATCAGCTCAACATAATTCTCAATTTGGAGAGATTAGAACCCCAACCGAGGGCGAGGTTCGAGCTCTTTGGGGAGAAATGGAGATAGTAGAGAATGCCGATTCTCGCTTTCTGGCCTTTGCTGCTGTTTCTGGACCTGTGAGGTAGGAAATCAGCCCTCTTCTGCCTTTTTTTTGTGAGCAACCAATAATTAGCACTGCCTTTGTCGTAGCTGCTTCTCAACCTAGAACACCATCAACTTCTTCCCCTTCCACACCAGTTGTACCTTCATTAACAACAATTGCTACATCTCCTCCAGCGGCGACAAATGTACGAGAGGAGGCTTCTTCTCCTCCCTAGTCTCCCGATCATGAGAATTTGGGGCACAATTATTTACCCCTTTCTCCAGATCCCCAAAGAAGAAGGAGTATCACTCTTTCGGTTTCAAAGGGGTGCCATATGTTATCCCGATCGGTGTAGCTTACCAATTACCTGAAGCCGCTGGCTTCAGAGAAAGATAAGAAGAAGATACACTCCCTTTTTGGGGAGTGCATGTTGAACAATGCTATGCGCAATGCGGCAGCTGTACCGTACTTGTTCTCTTACTGCTTGTTATTTGTTTATCTATTATATTTTGTTTTTTTGACTTTGATATACATTTTACAGGCTAACTTCCTTGCGTCCGAGGGCCTTTAGAGATGGATCCTTGATAAAGAAGGACTTATGTTCGAGCGGGATCAACGTTTGGCTGAGAGGGACTAACTTGTTGCCCGTCTCCCGGTGCTAGAGAGAAAGGCTGTTGAGACGAGTCAGCTTGAGGCTCGATTGCAGCAAAGTGAACAGGAAGTGATGGCCCTTAGCCAAGAAGCCACTTATCTAAATGTACAGTTTCAAGAGGCTAAGGCTAAATGGGCTGAGGTCCAAGATGCTGTGCTCGCTGCTGTCGAGCCCGAGTCTATTGAAAAAGTGAATAATTTAGAGGCATGCTTAACTCCAAAACCGAAGAGGCTACTGCTACCCAGGAGAAGCAAGCCCGGATGGAAGATAGGTTTAAGAAGATCATGAAGCAAAACTGGGTTCACATATCTACAATCCGTGATCTTGATCTTAGCCTCGATACCACAAGATTCGAGCGGTATGATCTCCAGGCCGAGGTTGACAAGCTTAAGTCAAAACTCCAACACCAAGGGGATTCCCTCGTCTTTGAAAAGACATACTCTATGTATCATATGAGGAGAAAAACCTTGGAGGAGGCCAAAGCGGGCATCATTGATATTGATGTTGAAATCGCCAAGGCTCAAGCGCTGGATTTGACTGCTCGATAACATCTCCCGGCTCAGTCTGACACAACTGACTCTTCGAGTACTGGTTCTTAGTATTAAGGAATTGAGGAGGAACTTTAATATAATGCAGATGAAGACCCAGATCCCGCACTAGCGGTAGATCCGCCCACTTCTCCCGGGAGGGTGGGGAGGGGAAGGGGGCGTAGATGCCTCTCTTCCCCCGAATTCCGCTAGCGATAATGTTTAGATTTTTCCTTTTTTCCTTTTGCTGTTTTTCCTTTGTACTTTTGTACTTATGCCGCTTGGCATGTTGATAAATAAAGATGACTTTTTGTTTAAGTATTGCGCAAAGTTCATTCTTTTTGCATCGAATTAGATAAGGCTTCAGGTGTATTTTCTTCCGATAGCTTTTGGATTCCGGGCATAAACTCTTCCGAAACCAATCCTTTACTATGAGGGTTTCATAAGAGAGGGACCTCTTATGTTTACGGTGCTCTTGAAAAGGATGTCTCCTATTCATTTTGGCACAAGCATTTGAAGTTTTTGTTAACTTTCAAATGATAATATCAATTCATCGTTTGGACAAGAAACAAGATAAAAATAAAAGGATTTTATTTTATTCCTTTTATCTTAGAAAGTACATAAGCATTCGTTTGCTGAAAAAAGAAATTGCCAATACATATGGCTAACTTGTACAGCTTATTCCTATGGGGCTGGCCGTGCAATCCCCGGTCCCGATGAGACATTATTGTTCTCGGGTCTCGCAGTCCCTGTTTTCGTGGTAATCATGTTGACGTATTCTCATACTATCCCCCCAGTAATCAGATGCGAAGTTTATGAATTGGAACACTAAAAGTTTTGCTCCGTTGAGAAGAAACTTGTGAACAGTTGAATAATCTTTGGTTTGATGGCAAGCTTTGTTTCGCATTAGGAACTTTGCCATCAAGCCAAAGATTATCTAACCATCTCGTAGTGTCTTATCATAGCGATGCCTTGTCATTTAAAAATCTTAATTTCGCCGATGGAGCTCCCTTTGTAGTATGCTTTCCATTGTTGCCTCATTAAAAACTTGCAAGAAAAACCCGATTGAGACAAAAACTGGTCGAAGGAAAAAAGAGTGCAACACATACTTTCAGTATATACAATATCCATCAGCAATAATACCTTTTGAGGTGAGTCACATTCTAGTTGCTAGGCAATTTGACTCTATCTTGATTCTCCAGCTCGTAAGATCCTTTCTCGGTAACAGCTGAAACCCGGTAGGGGCCTTCCCATGTTGGACCCAGCTTCCCAACATTGATTTCTTGAGTGTTCTGTGTCACTTTACTCAAAACCAAGTCTCCAGCTTTAAAGTAGCGGAGATTGGCCCTCCGATTGTAGTATCTTTCCATCCTTTGCTTCTGAGCCACCATCCGCACGTGCGCCAAGTCCCTGCGTTCATCGAGCAATTCCAGCTTTACCAGCAATGCCTCATTATTTGCTTCTTCATTTGTTCGGAAGAATCGTAAAGTTGGTTCTTCTACTTCCACATGGATCAGAGCTTCTGCACCGTATACGAGAGAGAAAGGTGTCTCTCCCATGCTTGATTTTGTCATCGTCAGGTATGCCCATAACACACCCAGTAACTCCTCGTGCCACTTGCCTTTAGCTTTTTCTAACCTCTTTTTGAGGTTTTGAATAATCACCTTATTTGTTGATTCCACCTTCCCATTAGCGCTCGGATTGTATAGTGAGGATATAATCCTTTTTATTTTCAGGTCTTCAAGAAATTTTGTGACTTTGGAGCCTATGCACTGTGGTCCGTTATCACAGGCAATCTCTTTCGGTATTCCAAACCGGCAAATTATGTTTTCCCACAGGAAGTCGACCACTTTGCGCTCATCGATCTTTTGGTAAGGACCTACTTCAACCCATTTAGTGAAGTAATCAGTTAAAACTAAAAGGAATCTTACCTTTACAGGACCCGGTGGCAACGACCCAACTATATCCATCCCTCATTTCATGAATGGCCATAGGGGCAGTACCAAATATAAGAATTCCGCCGATTGGTGTACTCATTGTGCATTGCGCTAACACTTGTCGCTCTTTTGAACAAATGCCTTTGCGTCTTGTTCCATCCGAGGCTAGTAATATCCTACCCTAATCAGCTTTAGCATCAATGAATCTGCACCGGAATGGTTCCCACAAATTCCTTTATGGAAATATTTCATTACATAGTCTGCGTTCGAGGCTCCTAAACAGCGGGCCAACAGTCCTTGGAAAGACCTTCTATATAATTGTCCACCCAAGAGGCTGTAGGGAGCTGCTTTGGTACGTAGTGCCCGGGATGCCTTCGGGTCTTCGGGCAACTTGCGATGCCGAATATAATCGATGAACTCATTCCTCAAGTCCCAGACTAGGTTGGTTGTATTTACTTCACAATAGCCACCCACATCCAGTACTGAATACATAAGTTGAACGATAGTACCGGAGTCGAATCCTTTTATCTCCATGGACGACCCAAATTGGCCAACGCATCTGCTCTACGTTCTCTTCTCTTGGGATGTGTGTGATTGACCACTCCCTGAATCGTGCAAGCAAAGTTTGAACTTTAATCATATATTGTTGCATGTGTTCCTCCTTTGTGTCGAAAATCCCATATACTTAGTTTACTACCAGCTGGAAATCACATTTGATTTCTATGACCTCGGAGCCAAGTCCCCGGGCCAGAACAATTTTTATGGCCTGCCTCAAGGTTTCCCCCGAAGGCGTGATTAGGACCACCCCGAGCCCAGACCCTTTTATATTGGAAGCTACATCCGTGAACAAGGTCCAAACTCCTGACATTATTTCCGACACTATCACCGCTTTTTTAGCGGCTAAGGATAGTAACCCGGGATTGAAATCGATCACAAAGTCAGACAAAACTTGTGATTTGATCGTAGTCCTAGGCTTGTACTCAATATCAAATTCGCTAATTTCAACTGCCCATTTGGCCAACCGACCTGACAACTCAGGTTTGTGAAGAACATTCCGCAAGGGAAAGGTCGTCACAACGGCTATCACTAAGCTTTTGAGAGGTGACTAGGAGAGCTAAGGCCAATTATTTGAGGTGCGGATAATGAGTCTCCGCTCCTGACAAAATTTTACTAACATAATAGACAAGAAATTGCATACCTTCTTCCTCCCGGACTAGAACGACACTTACCGCTACTTCCGAGACCGCTAGGTATATTAGCAACTATTCACATTCCCCCGGTTTTGATAGTAGCGGGGGACTTGATAGATAACGTTTTAGGTCTTTTAAGGCCTGTTGACATTCTGGAGTCCATTCAAAATTGTTGTTCTTCTTCAAAAGTGAGAAGAAGTGGTGACATATTTTCGAGGATCGTGAGATGAACATGCTTAGTACGGCCAATCTTTCGGTTAGCCTTTGAACTTCTTTTACGCTTGTCAGCTAGTCTGGGATTTCCTTGATGGCTTTGATCTTATGGGGATTTACCTCGATCCCCTTCTGTGAAACCAAGAAACCCAAGAACTTACCGGAGCCAATCACGAACGTGTATTTTTTTGGGTTGAGATTCATGTTATGCTTCCTCAAGATATCAAAGGTTTCCTGGGGTGCTTTGAATGATCACTTGCATTCAAAGATTTTACCAACATGTCATATATATATACTTACATCATTTTACCTATTTGTTTCTTGAACATCTTGTTCACGAGCCTCTGATAAGTGGCTCCATTATTTTTAAGCCCGAAGGGCATCACATTATAACAATATGTGCCAAAGTTCGTTATGAACGAACTTTTTTCCTGATCCTCCGAGTTCATCTTAATTTAATTGTACCCAGAATAGGCATCTAGGAAACTCATTAACTCGTGCCCGGCCGTTGCATCAATCATTTGATCAATGTTTGGCAGTGGGAACGAGTCTTTAGGGTACGCCTTATTCAAGTCTTTATAATATGCGCACATTCGGAACTTGTTATTCTTTTTCGGAACTACAACTACATTATCTAGCCATGCGGGATATTTTACCTCCCGGATTGAACCGATGTCAAGTAATCGAGTTACCTCTTCCTTAACAAACCTATTTCTGACCTCGGCTATCGGGCGTTTCTTTTGCCTTACCCGAGGGAAGCTTGGGTCCAGGATTAGCTTTTGCACGACTACCTTTAGTAGGTACCTGTCATATCCGAGTGCGACCATGTAAAATAGTCAACATTAGTTTTAAGGAAATTAATAAATCCTGGCCTGAGCTCGAGATTGAGTCCTATTCCCAAGTAAAATAGTTTTTCCAAGAATTCCTCAAACAAAGCCACTTGTTCGAGTTCTTCTGCCATAAATTTGGTTGCGTCTGTCTCTTCCGGTACCTAAAAGTATCTCGGTACCTGGTGGGATTCTGACGACTCCTCGCCTTTATCATCTTCGCTCGGCTCGAGAGCAGGCGTCGGTTCCTGTAATTGCTATTTGTTGGGTTCCTTCCCTTTACTGTTGGAAATTGACACTGTGTTTATTTCTCTTGCTACCGGTTGATCTTCTCTTGTTTGCTTGATTTCCTCTAAGGTCGAGAATTCCAGCAGTTGGTGATATGTTGATGGCACGACCTTCATCTCATGCAACAATGGTCTATCAAGAATTATGTTGTAGCCCATGTCACAGTCCACCACTTCAAACAAGGTGGTCTTCATAACCTTTTCGGTGTTCGTGGGCATCATGATCTCTCCTCGGGTTGTCACACTCGCCAAGTTGAACCCAACAAGGAGCTTTGTTGCCGGAGTGATACTTTCGGTTAATTTGGCCTATTCCAGCACTCTTCATTGAATGATGTTGGCTGAGCTTCCTGGGTCAACCCAAATACGTTTAATCTATAAATCCTGAACATTAAGAGAAATTACTAGGGCGTCGTTATACGGCAGATGAAGTCCATCGGCGTCTTCCTCCGTGGAGGTGATGTCGTCTTCGGTGACCTCCCGAAGTCTCTTGCTGTGGGTCACCGATACTTTTGTCTTCTTGTCTACCGAGAAAGTTACACCGTCGATTTCATTCCCTCTGAAAATCATATGGATAGTTAGCCAAGGAGGGTCTTCCCATATCTTAGAGGGTTCGACGTTGTCCCAGCTACGGCCGTAATTATTTTTGGCTCGGTCGCTCAAGAACTCCCTAAGATGATTGTTCTTCAAAAGCGTTGCGACCTCCTCGTGCAGATGCCGACAGTCTCCAGTTCTATGGCTATGAGTCCTATTATACTCGCACCATAAGTTAGGATCCCTCTGGTTGGGATCAGATCTGATTGGTTTCAGGAATCGTGCTTCTTTGATGTTTTCTATTGCTGATACCAGCTCCATTATGTAGATGTTAAAATTATAATCTGACAGCCTGGGATTGAGGAATCCCGGGTCCCCGATACCTCTTTTTCTTGTAGAGATTTGTTGCTCTGGCCGTGGTTAGTTCTTCTATCGGGAGCAAACCTATCTGAGGACCGGAACCCTTTGCTTCCGTATCCCTCGTCTCTCTCGTATGGAAAGAAACAGCCTTTAGAAGATCATCGGTTTGTATCAAAGTCACCCTTGAACTTGTCCTGGTTCTTGTCTCGGTCCTGCCCCTTGGTTGACGTCGAAAACCCAAGCTGATCATCCTCTGTCCTTATCTTCAACTCATAGCGGTTATGGACATCCGCCCATGTGGTCTCTTGGAATTCGAGCAGGATTTCTTTCAACTTTCGGGAGGCGTCAGAGCTCCTCGGGTTCAAACCCTTAGTGAATTCCTTCGCTGCCCATTCGTCTGATATAGTCGGTAGCAGCATCCTCTCTTTTTGGAATCTAATAACGAACTCCCGCAGTAATTCAAACTCACCCTGTGTGATCTTGACTATGTCCGCCTTCCTGGCATAGACCTTCCTGTCCCCGTCTTGTGCCTTAATGAACAAATCTGCGAGCATTTCAAAATAATCAGTTGAATGCTCAGGTAAAAGCGAATATCATGTCAAGGCCTCCTCCGTGAGGGTTTCCCCAAACTTTTTCAGCAGAACCGACTAAATCTCATGTTGAGCCAAGTCGTTTCCTTTCGCCGCCATTGTATAACTAGGTGTACTTCTTTGATTCTGGGCCCTTCAAAACTGGTGGTGCGCCCGGAATCTAGTCCATTCGGGCATGAATCTCTTTCGCATTCTAATCCATCTGATTGTTCATCTCCCTCATGAATCTCATGAGTTTGGTTTTGAAATGATCATTACCGTTGTCATTACCGGACCCACTGTCGGTTCCCCTGGCTATGTCGAAACTGACCTCACCCCTCGAGGTGTTGTTATCAACTCATTGAGCAATTTGATTTACAGGAGCGCTGGGAGAAACTGGGCCTCTTGCGTTCGCGTTGTTGGAAGCACCTGACAATGCCTGCTTCAATTCCTTCATGACTTGGTCCTGCCTCGAGATATGGCCCATGATGGCTTTCTATTGCTCTATCAAGATCCTTATCGTTTCTGTAACCTGTTCGTCCTCAGCATCATCGGGAGTTGGTACCCGCACATGTCAGAGGTATTATCCGCCATGGACCGAAGTTGCCATGCCCCCCTCATTGCTGGTGTCACTGATTGAATCCTCATGTTGAGGTAGATTTTCATGTGCCTCAATGTTATGTGCGATGTTGATATTGTTAGATACCATTTTTTGATTTTTGATATGAAACAAAGAATCAAACGAGTTAGTAATAGATGCAAGGATCAACTCCATTACACAATTGTCTAAGCCCCACGGTGGGCGCCAAACTGTTTACTCGTAAAATAGTACAGTTGAATTTGTTACATGATTTATAGACAAGTGAAATGATTTGATCCGAAAATGCTAAATAAATAATATTAAAGATAAGACTTAGCGTTAAAATCAAAAGAAATGGCAGGCTTGGCTACGATAGCAATGTCTCCAAGAACAAAAATAAGAATAATATGCAAGAAAAAGTAAAGTTGTATTATTTAGCTTGAGAATAGAATGTAGCATATGTTTTGCCAAAGATTTCGTATCCTTACAATGGTTGTTGAAACTACTATTTACAACTATACTTTGAAAATAAGATCTTAGGATCAAACACCTCTTAAATGACAATAAATGGGGCCATTGATGAATGTGTAATGGCAGGCCATGAATGCCAAAATTCTCTGCAACGGCTGCCTATTTAATACTAGGGAGTATTCTTCATTAAATGCGATCTGGTGACAAACATTCGACTCGCTCCTGTTGATTATGCTCCTTTCGGGGTCTATTCGATACCAACTATAGTTGTTGTCCCCGATCTTGGTTCTTACTCGATTTGCCTTCCGTCTGTATCTGGTTCTACGTGTCACGCTACAATTTGGTCATTTAATATAAACCAATTTTACCCTATAGAGATAGTCCCCATGATTTCCGGTGGCACATCTTTGTGTCATCGGAAAGTTGGCGGGAAATTTTCTGAAACTTTCTGAGCAGTCTCTGACGCTTGATAAGATGCACGTCTCCTCGCATTTAATACCCCGAACACGTGTTATCCCATGATTTAGGAATATTTTCGCCGGGTCTCGAGGTAATCATGGCCATAATTTTTGCTGTCTATATCTTTACTTATACTTATCATCTTACCTCTTTCACTTCCAAAGCCCTCATAAGTTCATTACCTTCTTTTCTCTTAACCTCCTTCTACTTTCATCTCTTTCCAAATTTCTTTTCTCTTAACCGATAAACTCTTTATTATCATGGCTTCTTTTACTGAGTCCTCTAAAAACTATGGTCTTCTCTTCGGTGGAGGCCCGAAGAAAAGCAAAGATAAAGAGGTTGATGTCGATGTTGATTCTCCTACGGTAAGCACCATCATACTTAAACACTTGAGCACTATTAATGACTTCAAAGAGAAGTTCCCTTCTGCGAATCCTCAAACTTGGGCTGTTAGCAAGTATCCTTCTTCTATTCGCCCTTCCAGTATTCCCACTATGAAGGAGGATTGTAACTGTCCAGACCTAAATATCATTGCTCCTGACTTAGTAGAGTGGGTCACCTTCACCCAGAAAGGTTTTACATATGTCTATACGTACCCCTTCACTTTGGGCTCAGTTTCTTTGAGCGGGGGACTTGACCCCGTGATCTTGGAGTTATGTCACTGGTACCAGGTCTGCTTGGCACAAGTTGAATTTTATTAAAATTGCACACCATATATTTCTTTCCAGCTACTTCAAATCCTTCTGTCTGCTCAATATATTCTCCTCTTCCAAATCTCCATGAAGAAACGCAGTTTTCATGTCCAACTGCTCCACTTCAAGATCTAGGCTAGATGCTAAGCTCAAAATTATTCGAATAAAAGTCATTTTGACAACAAGTGAGAATATTTCATCAAAATCAATACCTTTCTTCTATTCGAAGTCTTTTACCACCAATTGAGCTTTGTATATGACCAACTTGCCATTTTTATCTTTCTTGAGTTTAAAAACCCATTTGTATTTGAGTGGTCTTTTACCTTTTGGAAGTTCAACCAGCTTGTACATGTCATTTTTCTGTAGAGATTCCATCTCTTCTTGCATGGCTCTCATCCACTAGTTCTTTTCTGGATGGGACACCACCTCCTCTAGACTTTCTGGCTCCATCTCATCATTAATGAGGACATACTTTCTGGAATGGTACCTTCATGACTCTACCCTTGGTCTTTCTAATCTTCTCAGAGGTTGAGGTAGCTCTTCTCCCTGAGTGGAGTACTCCACTTGCTCGACATCATTATCAAGTTGCTCCTCATGCTAAATAACCTCATCAGGTTTCTCCCCCTGTTTGGCAACCTCATCAGTCCTGCTTTCTGCACTTGCGAGATTGTTAGAAGTATAAGGAATGATAACAAGGTTAAGGATTATATCATTCTTGGCCTTCTCTGACTGATCATCTACAGTTCCAACTTCACTTTCTTGGAAGATTACATCTCTACTTCTGATGACCTTCTTCTTCACAAGATTCCATAATTTGTACCTGAATTCTTCATCTCCATATCTGATGAATATGCAGGAAACAGATTTATCATCCATTTTTATTCTCTGCTCCTTCGGTACATGTGCAAAAGCTCTGCAACCGAATACCTTCAGATATGAGTAGGACACCTCCTTGTTGGTCCAAACTCTATATGGGATGTCAAACTCCAATGGAACTAGTGGACTCCTATTGATCAGGTAACAAGTTATTTGAACTGCTTCACCATAGAATGACTTAGGCAGTTTAGCCATTTTGTGCATGTTTCTCACCTTCTCAACAATGATGCGGTTCATACTCTCAGCTACACCATTGTGTTATGGGGTTTCAGGAACTGTCTTTACATGTCTGATTCCATGGCTCGAACAATACTGTTTAAATTCCCTTAAAGTGTACTCACCTCCATTGTCAGTTCGGACACGCTTTAACTTTCGACCTGTCTCCCTTTCGACCAAAGCATGAAACTTCAAGAAAACTTAAAACACCCGATCTTTGGTTTTCAAGATATAAACCCACAATATTTGTGAAGTATCATTAATAAAAGTAACAAAATATTTGTTACCGCCCATCGATTTAATTTCCATTCGACCACAAATATCAGAATATACCAAATCAAGTATACTGAATTTTCTTTCATACGATATCTAAAACTGAGACTCTATGATGCATACCAAATAAATGGTAGTCATAAGATTTTACCATTGTACCTTTAGCAAAAGAGATGAATGATCTTCTGGCAAGAATCTGCAATCCCTTCTTGCTCATATAGCCCATTCTTTTATGCTATAAATATGCAGAAATATCATTTTGTGCCCGATCCACGTCCAATCCATACTTAATAGTGAGTGAAAACGGTCGTTGGAAGAATAGTACCCAACAAGAATCAGGGTCGATTTCCACAGGGAGTTACTAGGGGTGTTAGTAGTATACACTTGTCGAAAGCGAAAGAAATAGCTAAATTGCACTTCCACAACAGGTTTTGATTTCTAATTCTAATTTTACTCTAGTAATAATAAGCTAAGAAAAGAAACTAGATGCGAATCAGTGTTTTTGGTGTTTTTTCCAAATAGTTTAAAAGCCTAGGTTTGTGACCATTACCTAGGTATTTGCCTGATGGGATAAAGACTTTAATGCTTGTTTTGTTGATCGGGGTGTATTATAGCTCTCAACTCTATGTTACCCACTCAATACCTCTCGGTCAGAGAGTGATTTTTCCCAATTTGGCTTTCTCAAGTCCAAATGGGTATCAATCAAAATAGTTGATAAGAGCTCAAGTCGGGTTATTACCATCTCTAGGTTGAACCCTTTAATTGGGTTAATCAATCTCTCAATTGACCCAATTACTTGTTAG
>AWOL01S0213927.1:0-14123 GCA_000715115.1 Nicotiana otophora
TCACTTTGTCTGTGTCATTTTCATGATATTCCGCTGATACTTGTTGTTTCCTTCCTTAATGTCATTACTGTATTATGAGCCATATTGCATAGTCCTTATGTAGACATCATACTCATGTTGTTCATATACTTGTACCCGTTTAATTTATTAGACCAGTTGGTGTCTTGACTGTTCCTCGTCACTACTCCACCGAGGTTAGTCTTGATACTTACTGGGCATCGCTTTGGTATGCTCATGCTACTCTTCTGCACATATTTTGTGGAGATCCAGGTATTTGTTTGTTAGCTAGTTGTGTAAATTGTTGCTGCGAAGACTCAAGATAAACCTGCCGCTGCGTTCGCAGGCTTCGGAGTCACCTTAAAGTTTTTGTTTGTACTGTTTATTCTTATTTCTGGATAGTTGTATTTAGAAGTTTTCTAGCAAATACTCTGGAGAGCTTATGACTTGTACTACCAGTTTTGGGAATTGTAAGAGATTTTTATTTAACTTGTTAGATGTTATTTAAATAATATTGTTTCAATTAATGTTAGGCTTACCTAGTCCCTAAGACTAGGTGCCATCACGATACCAAACGGAGGAAAAATTGGGTTGTGGCAATTTTAATATACATGCTGATATACACAAGGAAGAAGAAAAAGTTGTGATATACCCATTATTATTGTGATACACATTTATTGGCTATTTGCTACCAATATCTATAATTAGGGCTATTTTCTGCTAATTATGTGGGTGCGTTGTCACACCATGCCAAAATTCCAGGTGTGACGTAGTCCTTTTTAGCAAATTTCTTGAACAAATACTCCTCCGTGAAATAAACACTAGTAAATTTTGTAATTGGGGTTTAAGTCGGAGAGAAAAAATAAAATCAAAAGCTTGCTTGATGATATAAACCATGTNTTTGATGATATAAACCAAGTTTGCATTGCCTTTTCATTTTCACTTTTCTCACCCAGTGGCGGAGCTACAGGGGTCCAAGGGTGATCAGGCGCACACCTTTCGCCGGAAAATTACACTGTGTATATAAGTAAAATGGTGTTCTATTTTAATATATACAATAGCTTGCACACCCTTGACACAACCGAGTGAGGTAGCCCAGTGAATAAACGTGTGCAAAATGTTCCACTTATTGTAGGTTCGATTCTCAATGCAAGCTTTTGGTATAGTCCATTTGTTTTATATTATTATATTGTCAAGAAGCAATATACAAAGTAGAGTGTCGTTCTTTTCCAAATCCTAACCAACCGTTGACTTTCTTTTTCTTTTTAATTTTTCAATAAATAACTATTAAAGATCATTATTTAATCGGCAAAGGTCCAAATATACCCATGTACTTTCCAAAATGGTCTAAGAATATTCCTTGTTATACTATTAGGTTATCTATACCCTTACAGTCATACTTTGGGTTCAAATATACCCTCATTTAAACGGAGGGACACGTGTCATCATCATGTTGGCCAATTCTAAATATGTCCTAACTAATTAAAAAGACTCATTATTTGGTACCCGAAAAGTAATTTTCTAAAGCAATTATTTTTGTAAAAACTGGAAAAACTAAATTATTTTTTTACTAAAAACTGAAAAAAACGAAAATAATTTTTTTCCACTTTTTACAAAAAACTGCTTTAAAAGAAACTGAAAAATATTTTCTAAAACAATATTTTTTGTAAAAACTAGAAAAAAAATGATTTTCTAAAGCAATTATAAAACTGGAAAAAACTGAAATTCTTTTAACTAAAAACTGAAAAAAAAATAATTATTTTTTTAGTTTTTACAAAAATATTGCTTTTCAATTTTTTTTTTAGTTTTTCCAAAAACCATTGCTTTAGAAATTATTTTTCAGTTTTTTTAAAGTAATATTTTTCTAAAAATTGAAAAAACATATTTTCCATTTTTTCGGTTTTTAGTAAAAAAACAACCTTCAGTTTTTTTCAGTTTTTAATTGCTTTAGAAAATTATTTTTCAATTTTTTTTTCTAGTTCTTACAAAAAAATTGTTTTAGAAAATATTTTTCAGTTTTTTTAAAGTAGTTTTTGTTTTTGTAAAAACTGGGAAAAAAATATTTTCATTTTTTTCAGTTTTTAGTAAAAAGAATTGAGTTTTTTCTATTTTTTTAAAAAAAATATTGCTTTAGAAAAATACTTTTCGGGTACCAAATAATGAGTCTTTTTAATTAATTAGGAGATATTTAGAATTGGCCAATAGGACGATGACACGTGTCCCTCCTCTAAAATGAGGGGTATATTTGAATCCAAAATATGACTGCAGGGGTATAGATAACCCAATAGCATAACGAGGGGTATTCTTAGACCATTTTCGAAAGTACATGATGTTATTTGGACCTTTGCCGTTATTTAATTGAAAACTATTTAATAAAATATTCTAAAAGCTCTTTACTAGACCTAAACCTAACTTTGTCAAAATAGAAAGAAAAACATAGAGGAGAGAAATAAAAGACCACCCCTTGCCTTTTGCCTTGCTAGTCTGTTGCGTTAATGTCGGATGCCCGTAAAATCTTGCACACTAACTCTGAATTTGATTCAATTTCAGGCTAGACTCTTCTGTCTTTCTCTTCTTTTTTTTTTTTTTGCTCAATTTATAATCTTAATTTTATTGTTAGAGCCTTTAGAGATTGAAAATTTACTAAATATTTCTAAATATCTTAAACAATTTACAACTAGAATAAAAAAACTGATATTTAGATGACCCGATTTATCATTCCTGAACATATATTTATTCTTTAAAAAAGAAAATAAGGAAAAATTTGGTGGATGTGTATACGAATTTGGGACATAATTTGAATTTTCAGATTTTGATTTTCATCGTTCATTAAATTATAAAGGCATTTCACATGTCACGAGCTGGAGACAGTAGAAGTTAATTATGGACTTATTCTATGATGATAACTCTATGAAAGGATACTGATTAGGAATTATTTGATTTTTAAATATTTTCTTCTAGATGCCTAAACTCATATTAAGAAGCAAAACTTGTATATTGCTTTTGGATCCTGCCAATTATGGTGGAGTCGCGGTAAAGTTTAGCTTTTTTGACTTGTGGAGTGTTACAGTGAGTACTTACGATGCTTTTTAATAGATGTTCTTTCTAGAAATTACTTCTCCAGACATCCAAAAAGAAATTGTGACTGCATATAAGATAGAAAAAGGAGCAAGATATTGCTAGTGCCATGCTACTTGTTGAAGTAGCAAAACAAAGGCTTCAAGAGTTAAGAGTTGATGGATGGGATCCACTTAAAAATAAGGTATCTACATTTTGTATGAGGCATGATATTCTGATACCCAATTTTAATGAGCCATATGCTAACTTTGGAAGATTACGACGTAAACTTGTTGATCATACTACTTTATATCATTATCGTGTGGATGCGTTTTATAAGATTATTGATTGACAACTTCAAGAACTTAACGACTGTTTCAATGAGGTGACAAGTGATTTGTTTCATGGAGTATCTTGCCTGAATCCAGTTGATTCATTTTCTAGTTTTGACATCAGGAATATAGTGAGAATGGCTAAATTATATCCTGATGACTTTGATAAATTTAATTTGGGTATCCTTGAGAATCAGCTTGCTAATTATATTGTTGATATACGTGATATTGATCAAAGGTTCTCCAATTTAGGTGGACTTGGTAAACTTTCAAAAATATTAGTTGAGACAAAGAATAATATTACTTATCCTCTTGTATTCTGCTTAGTGAAACTTGCTTTGCTTGTGCCAGTTTCCACTGCAACCGTTGAAAGAGCTTTTTCTGCAATGAAGTTTATCAAGAATGACTTGCGGAATCGAATGGATGATGAATTTTTAGACGGTTGCATAGTGCCTTATGTAGAAAAAAAGGTATTTCGTACTATTTCTAATAAAGTTATTATAGAAACATTTCAAGAGATGAGACCACGTCGAGTACAATTATAATAATATATTTAAATTGTGCTTTCAGTAGTAATATTTTTTTGTTAATTCCTTTATATTGGTTTTGATTTATACAATAATTATGTCACGACCCAAATCTTAGGGCCGCGACGGGTATCCGGTGCCTAAATCAACCGAGTACCAACGTAACGTATCCTTCTTATCATACTATCATAGGTAAATGAACCGGAAAGGCCATCATGAGATAACTAAATAATACTCGACATGGGATGACCCAACATGATATAGAAGCTTATGCATGCGACATACGGGCCTATAATGCCGATATGATCATTTGTACACTCAAAACATAGGCCGGCAAGACCATACAAGTATCCATATACATGACATCTGTCTACAAGACTCTACGAGTACATAAATATCATAAAGTTTGAGATATGACCCCGCCATACCAATCAATATATGTCCAAATTATATTGACAAGATAGGCAACTCCGGAGCAAGTAGAGTGCACCAATACCTTCCGCTGAGCTGATAGCCTACTAGGAGGACTCTCAAGTCTCAACCTGTCTATCAGGACATGTGTGCTTGAAACGCAGCGTCCCCACGTAAATGGACATCAGTACAAATAAAGTACTGAGTATGTAAGACATGACAGTAGTATATAAAAGACATGAATGAAACATGGAGTAAAGAACTCAACCTGTAATTCTGAATAGCTTTTTGAATCATGAAAATTTTATAATGTCATACATGTGCATATAAATGTCATACCATGCATAGGTATATACGTATATAGCATCATCAAGCCTCTGAGGACATCCCATCATATCATCTCATCCACTGTGGGCGAAATCATCAACGTATACCAGATGATCAGGTGGTGACGCGTATATAACGCCATAACCTTTCCCCTATATCCCATATACATATATTATACGCGTATATAACTCCATCTGGTCATGTGTCAATATACATGTATAAATAAATGCAGTGCATAATAAAATAAGTCAATAGGATCTCTCGGAATGTCATGAGGCCCATGAACAGATGATATGATAGTAGGACATATGGAGAATCAAGAACATAGGTAACCCTAGTACTTTTAGTAATATAATCATTCGTGAAAGTGGCATGCTTGCTCGTTTCGTTGTATCATATGGATCATGCCAAAAGGAAAGAAGGGATAACCTTAACATAGCTTAACTCCATTGAGTCCTTAATACCTTCAAAGCAATTCTTCAAACAACTCAACTCAATCTACCATAGCATAAGGAGATTCAAAATCAGTGTTGAGTAAAGGCTAAGTCCGCAACTTAAATTAGTAGCTTGTTTATATAAATTTGGGTTGCATCTCCCCATTAACAAGAGCCTCCTACAATACCATATAACAATAACAATGACCAGAGCAATCCATCAATACATAATTATCAATAACAAGACACCATATAACAGCAACAAGTCACAACTACTTCACGACGAGTGGCAAGCTCCAATTGGAATCTGTATACCCCATATCATTCTTTATAGACTTCTTACTTTAACTTAATAGTATTATTAACATGATAATGAAGTTATTCATCAATGATTCCAGCCTTATACCATATATTTATAACAAAGAAAATAATCCACAACTCCAGTTATCCTCAATTAGCAACTTTATTCACTAGTTCATGTCTAGTCCATCCATTTAACTTACTCAATGTCAAGATAACCTTAGGCACATGCAAGAACACAATATACATACCTCCTATAGTAGCTTCAATTCGAAATCCAAGTTATATTTAGCTTACAACAGCCCTCAATGGCAATACAACACAATAGAAGTAACTTAAGCTAATCTTCAAGTTTCGTATGCTTCTTTTACCAATTCACTTGATAAACATATAGACATGCATAACAACAGAAACCATATTATAATCAAGTTATTTTCCCCATTTTTCAGTCATTTATAGTTCACGGAAACAACCTTTCCAAAATAGTCCATTAAAACCCATAACATCTCAAACTATTTCAAGTCTCCTCTTGTAGTATTTTACTCAAATAATGCAACTAGCACACAAACAACTTCAAGTACATATAGTAAGATTTTATACTCACCTTAAACAGTATAAACAATATGAAATTTCAGCCAAGCACAATCCAAAACTTTCCTCAATAATACAACAACACTATAGGTGTTGTATTCTCTTCTTGAATCAACTTTTGGTGTTCAAGTTGGTGTATAAACACTTGTAGTTCGCCTTGAAAATCTAATATATATGAAGGAAGGACTAATTATTACTTTAATCAACAAGAACAACATGAAATCTGAGGTTAATTACCTTTGAAGAACCCTCCAAAACAATCACAAGACGAAGAACTACGATCTAGCAAGCACCACGGGATTTCTAGCATTGGATTCATGTTTTCATCTTAGGTTCTCACCCTAGAATCGTGAAGGAACCATTGGAGAGAATTTAGGAGGATTTAGGAAATGTTTTGGACCATAAAATGAGTTAAAACAACGGAAAATTGACTTAAATACAAGCTGGAATTTTCCCCCGACTTTGTGGGTCCCATGGGTGCTACTTGCACAGTCTTGCGAAAATGCGAATATCTCTCTACTCCTATACCGTATCGACAAACGGTTAAATGTGTTAGAAACTAGACTCAAATACCTTCAATATGGTATATAATATGTCCCAAAAAGACATCATAAAGCTTACGAAATATATTGCTCAAAAAGCTTCATTACAAGGTAAATCCTTAGTCGGTTTTTCCGCAACTTAAATCTGATTTTTCCCAAAGTTTATATTTCATATCCAAACATCATATATAGTCATATCATGACTTTAAACTCATTTAAATCATGATTAATAAGTCTCATATTTATCTTAACTTACTTAAGATTTCGGTAAACCTTTCTTATGCTTGTACAAGGATTTTGTTCTTTTTGAGCTTATATTAGATAATTCTATAATCACAGTGACGTCTGAAATACGGGGTGTAACAACATGTCCCCTTAGAAACATTTATCCCCGAATGATAACGCTTAAAGGCTTACGAAAATGGGACGTAACATCATTAAATCACTTTATATACTTTCAAAAAGGATCTTATTTTTAAGCTTACATCAATTGACTTACAACGTACTTTCACGTACGAAAACATAGGGTGTAATAAGTTAATTATGTTAAAGCACTACTAAAAAATTAAGTTTTAGCGACGGACAAATTCTGCAACGGATTATCAAGAAATTCTGCTAGTTACGAGCGTTTTAGCGACGACATTCGTAGCTAATTCCAGTTTATTTTATAGTGAAGTATTTTTATGATTTAGCTAAACATTGTGTATTTCGGTGCACCCATTCATAAAAAAATTATTTACTTATCCAAAAGTTGAACATCCTTCGTGAAATTCCTGACTACGCCACTGCAGTCTCACTCGAAACCGGAGTAAAATTTTCTTACTCATATTTGATTTGTGCAATAGTAGCAATAACAATTACGAAAGAACAGTTATATTAGGAATACAGACATTAAATTTATGTCCTCTTCATTATTTTACCATCGACAACTTACATAATTCGGCATTGGTTAATCTAATTTTTTTTTGCAAGTATAGATAAGTGATTTATGCATACACAATCATTCTATTAAACCACTAAATCAAATGTGTATACCAATGAAATATACTCGCAAGTCGCAATGGAAATTCCAATAAAAATAAACACATTGACCAGTAGGCCGGGCAATGTATGCGGCTTTCATAACAAATTAATCACATTGATGCGATAGCTAATGCAATGTGTTTACACCTCTAGGAAAGGCATCATTAAACAACCAGCCTTTGCGTCTTTCTGTTGAATGAGGAGAGGTCATATTAGGCTCCTGAGACAAATTGGTCATTCTCCAAAAGATACAATATATATGTACAATAACAATATGATTGAGAGAGTGAGTTGACTGGAATAAAAAGATTACGACAAGAAACCGCCTGTCCAAATGAATAATTAAACGTTACTTATTATTGTAGAATTGGAGATTCGAAGGGCCATTTTGTTTATTCTGAAATACTCAATACATTCAACTTGTGTCCTTGCTATAATTAATAGATCTCGCACCGCACGTACAAAGAATTATTTGATTAAAACCTGCTATTCATTTGTACTCGATTTTTCAAACCTAACATGTGAAGAGGTGTGTAAACAGCAGAACATTAATATGATAGGGGTGGGTGCATGTGTGTGTTAGGGAACAAGAACAAGCAGTGCATCGTGGGTAGATCTCGCGGGATTTGCAAGACCAATTCTGCCTAAGGTGCTAGGTAAGATGGAATCGTGTTTACTTTTATTTATTTATAAAATTTAAATTCGACCGGCCAAACCGGCCAAACCACGCCCTCAGTTCCCGCGGAGGCCGCAACAACCCTTCCCGCGCCACCCGGCTGTGATTTATATTTGTCGGACTTGCGACGTAAATGTTTCAATATAATTCAAAATGAAATCCTTGTTATGCACAACACTATTATGCTAAAAGCCTAAAAGAGTGTATGATAATTCCATTTCATTAGCTCCATTTAATCTCAAAGACAATCTAATGTTAAAAAAAAAAACTTGTCCTTGTTCTCGTTTGTCATTCTGGTCCTTATACTTTATAAAATTTCATCTAGACACTTCTAATTTATCAAAACTTATATTTTAAACCCCTCTCACTAGGAGCGGCTCAAGCATATGCAGGGCCTAAAGCCAAAGCTTAATACAACAACAATAACAACTCAATATAATTCCACTAGTGGAGTCTAGAGAGGATAATTTGTACGCAGACTTTACCCCTACGCTGGGATAGAGAGACTGTTTCCGATAGACCCTTAGCTCCATCCCTCCAAGAACTCCCCACATTGCTTTTGGGGTGACTCGAACTCACAAACTCTTGGTTGGAAGTGGAGGGTGCTCACCACCAGTGTTTTAAAAGTCGTGGGCGTAAGGCGAAGCGTTTTACATATGCCTCAGCGGGGCGTAAGCCCCATAGGTATTTAAAATTTAATATTTTATAAAATAATATAATGACAGTTAATATTTATAAACAAGTAAAATTACATAAAAATTGAAGAAAACTATATATATGTGTGCTCCATCCCCACAAAAAACTAATCGAAACAATCTATTATACGTCACTTACAAGCACAAGTAATTTGAGTCTAAAAGAATAAAATTTTCTATATGGAGGAACAAAAATGATGATTAACCTGCAATTTGAACTTTGAATTTGTTGCTATGAAGAAAAATATAGTTCTCTTTGTATTTATAAAAAAATTAAATATTCGTTGCTTTTGGGAGATATTAGCAGACTAGCGGACAAGATAAAGATTTGGAAAAACCATGAATTAGGGCTTAAACCAATAAAAAATATATTTACTTTTAAATTTAATACTTTTGAGTTCCTTTTTAAACCTTTTGAGTAATTACCAAATTGACTTTTGATAATTTGGGTATTATATGAAGGATAATTCAACAAATTTTGTTTTAATTTGAAAAAGTCTCTGGGGCTTACTCCTTACTAAAAAAACGCGCCCTGAACGCCCGGGCGTACTTTCGCCCCACACCATCGCCCCGGGGCTCGCCTCAGAAACGCCTTTTAAAACAGAGCTCACCACTAGAGCAAACCACTCTTGTAAAGCCAAAGGTTAATATGAGGACTAAATTTTTAAAAGAAAGTTATAAGAAATGTTTTTATTTGAAGTATATTCTTCTAACTTTTTGAGATACAAAGTTTGTTAATAATCTTTTTTACAATTGATTTTCTCTTATAATTCCTTTTCAATTGATAATATCGCCAACTCATTTAATGTTTCTTGAAATATTGTTGATCTTAGATAAGATTTTATAGAAAAATAGAAGTATAGAATATTTGGAAGCTTAAAAGTATTGTTGAACACTTAAACTAATGAAATCTTGGAGAAAGAAGGCGAATAGTGAAATCTCAAAGAAAGAAGGTGAGTAAAAATATCAAAGAGAAAGACAGAAAAATATGTAGGAGTTTCTAAAATATGAAGAGATTGGAAAACATAAAGATTGACTTTGACAAATTAAGGATGAGAGAGTAAATTTTTTAACGGAGTAAAAAGTGGAAGGTACCCTTCGCGAACGCGAACAGTCCTTAGCGTCCACGAAGAAGAACCCCTGCCCCCATTTTGCCTTTCGCGTTCGCGACAATACCTACACGAACGCGAATAAGGGCACATCAGAACAGATGCTGCAACAAAATCTCAGATTTTCTAAGTGCAAATCACCCCGTAGCCTATCCGAAACTCACCCGAGCCCTCGAGGCTCNTATCAAAGAGAAAGACAGAAAAATATGTAGGAGTTTCTAAAATATGAAGAGATTGGAAAACATAAAGATTGACTTTGACAAATTAAGGATGAGAGAGTAAATTTTTTAACGGAGTAAAAAGTGGAAGGTACCCTTCGCGAACGCGAACAGTCCTTAGCGTCCACGAAGAAGAAAATTTCCCTGCCCCCATTTTACCTTTCGCGTTCGCGACAATACCTACACGAACGCGAATAAGGGCACATCAGAACAGATGCTGCAACAAAATCTCAGATTTTCTAAGTGCAAATCACCCCGTAGCCTATCCGAAACTCACCCGAGCCCTCGAGGCTCCAAACCAAACATGCGCACAAGTCTAACAACATCATACAAACTTGTTCATGCGATCAAATCGCCAAAAAAACGCTTAAAACTACGGATTTAGCATCAAAATCAATGAAATTCTCAAGAACACTTAAAGTTACTATTTTCTCAACCGAAGGTCTGAATCACGTCATTTAAACTCCGTTTCTCACCAAATTTCATAGACATAGTTCCGATATTACAACGGACCTGTACCGGGCTCCGGAATCAAAATACGAGCCCGATACCATCAAAATCAAGCATTAAGCATATACTTTAAAACTATTAATTTTCTGAAATTCAATTTTAGTCAAAAATTTATTTCTCGGGTTATGGACCTCGGAATTCGATTCCGGGCATACGCCCAGATCCCATATTTTATTACGGACCCACCGGGACTGTCGGAACACGGGTCCAGATCCGTTTACACAAAACGTTTACCAAAGTCAACTAAAAATCACTTTTAAATTCCAAAAATTATTATTTCTCCTATTTTCCACATAAAGGCTTTCCGGAATTACGTCCAGACTTCGCACGCAAATCGAGCAGGATAAATATAAGATTTTTAAGGTTAACGAGCGTGGAATAAAGTCCTAAAATACAAGATGACCCCTTGGGTCATCACAATGTGAAAAACTTACGCTTCTTCAAATATCCCATAAATCTAGTCAAATTATTACTTTATTTATATATCTGAATTTTTTTCTTTTATATTAAAAACTCTACATACTTTTGTATTAAAAATACTAAATATTACTTTAAAAAAAACTATAACCTACTATCTTTAAAAAATGGGGGCCCCAAATTTGGAAGCCTAATGCACAAGCCTTACTATTTATAACATTGGAGCTGGCACTACTTCTGACCCCTCTGACCGTTGACCAAGCTTATATGACATTTATTTTGATGAGTCAGATAATTGTGTGGCTACATACTCTTAAAAGCGCGTGCATCAATTATTTTGGTTAAAGAAGTTATTTAAAAAATCATTAAAGAAAAGAAACAATAAAAATAAACAGAAAAGCAATTTAAAAAATCCCAAAGACCCAACCCCTTCCACATCTGCAACCCCTTCCTTAACCCTTCCCCTCATAATCCTTTCCGCAACCCCCCATTCCCCTCTTCCTATCTTCTTTCTTCCCCGTTCATTTCTGGTCAAACCCTTTCATACTCCCACTCTTTACTAGGATTTGATATTAAACAAAATTATCAAGATCGAAATGCTTCACTAAGTCACTTTTAAATTTCTTGCTGGCCTCCTCCTTCTCATCCTCCATTTTTAATTGTCGTCCACCACCATCAAAATTGAGGTTCTTCATCCGCCGTCGTGAAATTTTTGGGCCAACATCGATGAGTTTTTGAAGGATAATATGAAGCTTTTTTTATTGTTTTGGTAGGTTTTGCGGGGTTTTGGGTGAGAGTGAAGGCAAGAAAGAGATAGAAAAAATTTGAATATGTTTTATCTTTATTTGACAGATGTTCTCGGGCTAAAATTTAATCTCAGGTATATTTAGAGAGAGGTTTTAAGAAATAGGATAGAGGAATAGAAAAGAAACAGAGTTTCATGGTGGCCGGAGAAATTTTCGGGCGTTAACAATGCGCAATATGGTGGGCACCAAGAAGAAAGTGATGATTGAGAATGAAAGAAAAATAAATAAAAAGTCAAATAAAAAAAAGGGTAAGTCAAGGTTATTTTATGTTTTCTGTAAAAAAATAAAAAATGGCGTGGCATATTTTTATCTGATGTGGATTTTGACATAACGCGATTGAGAGACACATAGTTAGAAGGGCTTGAAACACTCGTTTAGATAAATTAAAGGTGTCTAGATAAATTTTGTGGAGTAAAGGAACGAGGATGACAAATCAAAATAAGTATGTGTATAATAAACTCGCTGAACGAAATTATATTCCTAAACCTGCGTTTTATTTAATAAAACCACCATTGGTGGTATTTGGCATAGTCAGAGTTTAGAAAGAAAATAGAAGGGAAGACCAAGTGTAGGGGTAGAAGAAAAATGTTACTGCTGATGCTTGTACCTGTTTATGCACTCAGTAATTTTTGTCTTACACTGTTTTTGGCATTATCGTAATACGTAGAGGTTAATAGGATTGAGCGTCATCAGTGATTGCATAGGTCAGCTTAGTGGAATGTCCCTTCCAACTTTTCTTTTTTCCGTTACAAGCTTTTTAATTCTTTTTGTAATCAGTAAGGTATAGTAATGATTAGAATTCATCGTGCATACGCCAGTTAGGTGAATGTTCTAATTCTGTCGATCATTTCACTTTTTACCTTTTTTGTTTAGGACATGACATCTTTCTAACAATATCTTGATATAATAAATATTCATTATAAAAATTAAATAAATTTGAAATCAATTTTTATATTACGTTATAATATATATTTTATATAACAACATTTCGCTATAACATCTAAAATATTATGAAACGAACGAAATTGTTATAAAGAGATTTGATTGCGCTAAGACAAGTTTGTTTCTGTTGGAAAAAAATACTATTGGTTATGGACAGTGGCGGGGCCAAAATTTTCATTAAGGAGTGTCAAAATATATAAAAGTAAATATACCAGAAAATTAAGGGGAGTCAATACATAATATATATATATATATATATATATTTATTTATTTACCTATCTACACAATATATTTTTCTCGCGAAAGTGTGTCAATTGACAACCCTTCCTATAAGGTGGCTCCGCCACTGATTATAGAGAATAAGATTTATCAAAGTTTGAGACGTGTCAATATTCTTAAGTATATTTCGCTCACACCGTGATGAATAAAATTAGGCCTATTTCTCGAGATTCAACAAGTTCTTCCAGTTATTAAATTGGGAACAGAACTATCAGAAACCTCAAGAAAAAATCCAACATATATGAGGAAAAGATGATTCAGAAAGTTGTATTAGAAAGTGTGTATGAAAGTATGTATTTAGCTCTTCAAAACTATATTTATATAGGTGTTGTTTCAGCGGCTAATTAATGGTTAGTTTGACTCTATTAAATATAAAATAATTTATTAAGTAATAAGTACATGTAATTAATATTTGAAAGAAAAAATATTTTCCAAATCAAAATGGAAAGACAAATTAACAAGTCTTCTTTAGCTACTATAAATCGGGAAAATTCGTGGAGTCAACTCTTATTATATTGCTTGAGTTTCAAGCCTAAATCGTTTGAGGCGGTTCTGCGTAAGAGCTGACACAACCATGTACACACACACGCATCACACAAATCTAAAATCAGCACGTGTTCCACTTGAATCTTCTACCCACAGAATAGNCGTGATGAATAAAATTAGGCCTATTTCTCGAGATTCAACAAGTTCTTCCAGTTATTAAATTGGGAACAGAACTATCAGAAACCTCAAGAAAAAATCCAACATATATGAGGAAAAGATGATTCAGAAAGTTGTATTAGAAAGTGTGTATGAAAGTATGTATTTAGCTCTTCAAAACTATATTTATATAGGTGTTGTTTCAGCGGCTAATTAATGGTTAGTTTGACTCTATTAAATATAAAATAATTTATTAAGTAATAAGTACATGTAATTAATATTTGAAAG